>CM055277.1:27300728-27336780 GCA_029237695.1 Conchocele bisecta
GAGGAAAAATCATGTCTGAAATTAAAGATGCCTAAGAAACAAAAATATATGTTGTATGTCATATCTTTGTTGATATTTAAGCTATTTGATAATAAGCGATACTGATAATAAGTATGTTTTTTGACGGAGAAATTGTTTACAAACATACTGATACCATTTTTCTCAAAGTTACTTTTCGTAAATTCAAGATGGCCACCAAAACAGTACGTTTCATTAAATTGGTTCTCATTTAGCCCATTGCTGACAATGCAAAGAGTTCCCATTAGCATGTCATTTTCATGGAATTTGTGACTAATATTATCCTTCAGTTTGTATTATTGATTAAACTAACAGAACGTATTTTAAAATTGGGAAAATTGGGACAATTGGAGCTACATTCAAAATGGCCGCCAACTCAATTTTGAAAAGTTTAAAATGAAATATCTCTGTAACCCGACAAACAAAAACTAAAATTAAGATGTCTTTTTTACAGTTTTCGGTACAACATACTCATTTAAACGCGGATATTTTGGTTTAGGCCTTCAAATTCAAGATCCGCCATATTGGAAACTGTGAACAAAATCAATGTTTCTGTAGTCGGATAATGTCAAAATATAAATTGTATGAGGTTTCCTCGCTAATTGTTACATGGTATGTCGCAATTTAGAGTTGAGTTAATCATAATTTTAAAATCAAAGATGGCTGACATCTACAATATTGATAAACATATAATAATATGTGTGTGCGGAAATAGCGGGCACACCATGTGTTACCACTAATGTCAGCATGACAATCCTTATACATGGTAATGTGTTCTCACCACGCTCCCAAATCATAAACCTTTGCTAATTAATCAGCAGAATTGATCTTCTTCAATAAGATGCTTCAGATTCTCCAGATATCTGCAGATAACAATACCACTATGACAACTGTAATACAGTGCATTATCAACATTACAAAACGTTGTTATTCTAGTACTTGTCAGTTTATATACGATTCCGTTTTTTGGTGGGACTGGATACCGCTTTACCCGTTGTCATGGTTCGCTATGTATCATGTGTTGTGTTTTTGCGTTGCTGTCTCTGTTGGCATTACGAAGGTACATGTAGCTCTTTACATTCTGAAAATAAACGTACAGTACTTGTAGTTGTAGTTGACCAGCCACTGTAAAATACATCAAATTCACTATTGCAAACAAATTCCCTTACATATATAAATGTTTATGTGTTACTTGAAACATATTGTTTCACCTCCTAGAATTCAATGTCAGACACCTTTAAAATGCAGGACTGGTATGTGTTTTGGTATAGTGTGGTTTCTTGGACAGAATAGCACAGGATTATATGGTGATTCATTTGTGTGGATTTGTTGAAATAAAAGAGCATTAGGATCCTTTTAGCAGTGTGTTACAAATGCATGTATGGAATATGAAAGCATAAACTGAGCGTTAACTTTTCCAAACACGGAAATTTCTAATTCAGTGACCTTGACCTTTGGGGTTAGCAAGGCACCATGGGCTTTCTGTAGAATGATGCGGGATGTTGTTACAAATGCATGTATGTAATATTAAAGCATAAACTGAGCGCTAACTTTTCAAAACACGAAAATTTCTCTAAGTCAATGACCTTGACCTTTGGCGTTAGCGGGCATCATGGGCTTTCTGTAGAATAATGCGGGATGTTGTTACAAATGCATGTATGGAATATTAAAGCATAAACTGAGCGTTAACTTTTCCAAACACGGAAATTTCTAAGTCAGCGACCTTGACCTTTGGGGTTTGCGGGCACCATGGGCTTTCTGTAGAATGATGCGGGATTTTGTTACAAATGCATGTATGGAATATTAAAGCATAAACTGAGCGTTAACTTTTCCAAACACGGACATTTCTAAGTCAGCGACCTTGACCTTTGGGGTTTGCGGGCACCATCGGCTTTCTGTAGAATGATGCGGGATGTTGTTAAAAATGCATGTATGGAATATTAAGCATAAACTGAGCGTTAACTTTTCCAAACACGGAAATTTCTAAGTCAGTGACCTTGACCTTTGGGATTAGCGGGCAATATGGGCTTTCTGTAGAATGATGCGGCATGTTGTTACAAATGCATGTATGGAATATCAAAGCATAAACTGAGCGTTAACTTTTCCAAACACGGAAATTTCTAAGTCAGTGACCTTGACCTTTGGGGTTAGCGGGCACAATGGGATTTCTGTAGATTGATGCGAGCTGTTGTTACAAATGCATGTATGGAATATTAAAGCACTCCATTGAGGGAAACAGAAGTTACAATGAAAGAACCTGAGCGTTAAGTTTTAGAAACAGAGCTAAACGCAAAAACTTAACGTTGAATGCATGTGAAAGAAAAGTAGGTCAATGAACCATGAAAAGTAGGTGAAGGTCACATGGGCTCCCTCTGTGTGAGATGGTTACACCAGAGTGTTGATGTATACCAAGTATGGAGGTCGTAGAAGTTATAGCTTTCTGGAAACTGAGCTAAGCGCAAAAACTTAACGTGAAATGTTGACGCCGCCGCCGCCGCCGCCGCCGCCGCCGCCGCCGACGCCGACACCGCCGCCGACGCCGCCGCCGCGCCGCCGCCGCCGCCGCCGCCGATGACGCCGACGGAAAAGCTATGCCTATGTCCCGCTTCTGCTAAAGCAGGCGGGACAATAAAAATGGTTCTACGCAGCAATTTCGTGAATAAATTGACATGTTTACTCTGGATCGCCAGTTCTTCTTTCATTACCCGGTGTCGGTATAGTTTCCTTCCTGGTGATCTATATTTAATTTCGAGAGCGTTTCGCACCGTAACAGATTCGTTATTATTAGCCGATCTAGTTATAGATCGGCTAATATATTGGTTATCCGCGATTTGTGAAAAAGTTTGTAACCACCCTTTTCTCCTATATTCTGTAATAGGGCTGTAACGATACGGCAAGGCCACGATACGATACGTATCGCGATACTAGGACCACGATACGATACGTATCGATACGGAAACGATACACAGTAACAACAGAGTGAACGGCAAACAACAATACACCTCCCCCCCCCCCCCCCCCCCCCCCCCCCCCCACCACACCCCACCCGTTCCTTTTATTTTTGATCCCCAAAAAAATAATATAACCCTCACCACCCACCAGTGCACCCTGTGGTTAAATGTGTGTATTGAACTAGAAAGAAACTATTGAAATATAGTCGTTACAACTGCTTGCTCACATGACCAAATTACAGTTTGATATTCATATTCTTTTTCAGAAATACCAACACATCAAATTTCTTACTCGATAGGCCAGCTCGCTGTGCACTAACTATGTCACCTGCGGTGTAAAATACACGTTCACTGGGGATCAACTTTTTCAGCCATTGCTGTTGTTATTACCAGTAATATTTTGTGTTGTTGTTAACTTGTTAAGTCAAAACGTCCCCATTTCAAATCGTCCCCATGTCAAAACGTATAGTTGTCAAAACGTCCTTCCCCGTTTCACCAAATATTTCGCAAACTTTCGGCTCTAGTATGACCTGTGTACTATTTAGAATATTATTATGTATTTATTTGGTGATACTACTTCGAATCTCTAAGCAATAAAAACAATAACTATTTGTGTCGCAGGGTTAGAAAAAATGAAAAAATGTGTACGGTCCGCGACTAGAACCGGGGACATTAACTACGTTGTGACCAGCAAATTTTCAACTGGGTACGTTTTTTATTGGGGACGTTTTGGCGTGTATTCGTGGACGTGTATTCATTGGCCAATGCGCAGGTGCGTGTCCTATTATCCAATCAGACGGGAGATGAGACTGTGCATATTATTAATTCGGCTTCTGCAACTTCCGGAATATTATGAAAACAACATTGACAACAGACAGCGTAAACAGGTATATACTCTGAATATACACACAATCACCACGACGGTAATGTGACATGTCACGGTAGGTATAGTATTACAATTTACAACTAACAGTTCAGAAAAACACCCAATTTACCACAAGTCAATTGTTGTCTTATACAAACACTGACATTACAGAAATGCATTTAGCACTATTTTCATCAACAATGTATCGTTTGTGTATTGATACGGTCTGAGCGTATCGATGTATCGTATCGTGGCTAAAAAATATCGATACATCGATGTATCGATGTATCGTTGCACCCCTATTCTGTAATCTACAAACGCGAAATGTGTTGTATCACTTCCAAATTACATCAACCGGATAATTTTTCATTTTTGGCCATTATCTCTGTTGAAAACTTTAAATTGGCCATTATCTCTGTTGAAAACTTTAAATATAGCGAAATAACACAATTTGGCTATAAATAAACGTTTTCACTACAAGAGTTTGGTAAACAAAAGTTTAGGCGGTTTGCAATTTGGCTATAAATAAACGTTTTAACTACAAGAGTTCGGTAAACTAAAGTTAGGCGGTTTGCAATTTGGCTGTAAATAAAAGTTTTATCTCACAGAGTTCGGTAAAATAAAGTTAGGCGGTTTGCCTTCTAGTCCAGGGGCAATTGTAGGTATATATATGAGATTCCGGCACCTCGTGTTAATTTATGGCACCCGGTGTTTTTATAAACTTGAATGTATAAGGTTTCCAGAAAATCCGGGTGCCATTTTTTAAACCAAGTTCAATGTCATTTCAAGGTCATTGAACTTTATGCTGGACGGAAGTCGAAAATTGCCAATATATGAGCCAATAGGTCATGGTCCTTAACTTGGAAATTGGTGTTAAGTTGTTAAAAAACATTTCTGATGGATATATTAAAGAATTTACGTAAACTACACTAATATTCAGTATATAAATACTAAATATAACTGGGCCGGGAGAATTTGGTTGGGGAGGAAATCAACACTTCTCTCACTTTTCCCTGAGATTCCGTAACTACTAAAATGTGGACATATATTGAACCCAGATTTGATCAACTACCCATCACATGCTCCCACCTGCCACCCACCTACGTATATGTACTGTTGGGTTCAGAAATATGATACAAAAAAGACAATACATGTACTATGTTTTCCTCTCTCTCTTAATCCATTTCTATCCATGACAATAGCTAAGGTCATTTTAGGACAGGTTAATGGGGTCGAATCACATAGTTCACCTGCATTACTGGGGGGATCCCAAAATCAGAACCGAATATTTACAGAGAAACCTTTATTCAGCCCTGAAATTAGAATAACCTGATGTGGTGCCAGGTCCTCACCACACAAAAATCACTTAGCCCCACTCCTTAAAAGTAATATAATTAGTACTAATATTACTATTTTTATAAAGGGTATAACTGGATTCAACTCATAAGTAACAATAATGTACCTGAGATATTGGTAACTCATCGTTAAATTACCGTTCGTATGCTACCAACATTCTGCCCACAAACTTGAAATTAAAGAGGTCTGTGTAAAAAAGGGGCTAAGTCCATGAAGGACTTACTCCCATACTTCCACGGTCCCCTTAAATTGCATATACAACACCGAGGCTACAAGCTTATGATTATTTGTGGCTATGACAGGAGGCCGAGAAATGGGGCTTAATGTTTTTTCTACCAGTGTAGATCCAGATCAGTCTGTGCATCCGCATAGTCTAATCAGGATCTGCACTGTTCGCCATGGCATCAATGAAACACCCATCATGCTTCAAACAAGCAATATATAGTCGAACCTCTCTAAACCGAAAACAGCGACAAGTTAGTTTTGCTTAATGTTGATACATTTCGTTTTCATTAATCTCCGATGATAATGTCTGTTCATGATCGTAAAACATACACGCGTGTCTTGAAGTAGTTATATACATTGTTTCACAGTGGAGCCCTCTATACCGGACACTCTGTGGGATGTCCCCAAGGTGTCCGGTTTACAGAGGGTGCACTGTATAGCGTTATCAGGCTACATATGTGTGCTATTTTATCAGGAGCTACATTGTTCATACACCCCATTTCTGAAATCGCAGCCACATATAAAGATGTCTGGTTGAAATCGGCATAAATAATAACACTACATATGTTAATGTCATGACTATATTCAAAATGTCATGAACAAGTCCACGAATAGAATAGTGTGCGTATAATTTGTAACTACTAAACCAGCATGGTAATAGTAAAATATTTAACATAAACGTCTAAGTCATTTGACATTGACCTTGAGCACAGATGGGTGAGCTATCCAATACAAGAATTCCACCATGGAAGCGGTGTCGCGCCTGCCGATGCATTTGGCCGTAACATGATCATGGGCATGTGCTAAAATAAGCATCACAAAAAACCGTCAGAGACTTGCATGCTTAAAACACGAAAAAGGTCAAGGTTGAAGAAACTTTTTGACATAAAAAAAATGGCTAAATGTTTCCATAACCATGTGAAAGTCAAAATGGTCAAGGTCATGTTAATGGCGGCATGAGTGTGTTACATGTAGCAAGTGTCCAAGTATTGAAACAAATCCATCAAGTAATAGTAATGTTATATGATGATGAAGAAACGTGTATAAACTCTTGGTGCAACAATATGGCTTAAAGCGTTTCCGTAAAAATCTGAAGATGGCGGCATGAGTGTACTATAGTCACACCTTCTAAAGCAGGCGAAATAAAAAAAAAATTATGGATGATAACAAATAAGTATATGAAGTTTCACGCAAAATCCGAGTATGGTAACATAGATAGTAGGTAATCAAAAACTATAACGTAAATTAAAAAAAGAAAAATAAAAAATGTCTATGTCATTTGACCTTGACCACAAGGGTGGGCTGTAGAATGAAAATATGGATGATGACACATAAGTATATAAAGTTTCACACCAATCAGACACCAAGCACACGAAGTTTCAAGCAAGGACTGCAGAGATATAAGGTATTTAAAAAAATTAACGCAGATTTTCAACGGACGGACGGACTGATGCACTGACGAACGGACACCCTAACGTCATTGTGTTTGTTTGTTTGTTTATTGGTGTGTAACGGCCTATCAACAGCTAAGCTCATGTAAGGCCGGGCAAACGGGTTCGATCACATTTTAACCTGCTGCATTGGGGGGGGGGGATCCCAAAATCAGAACGGAATATTTACATCGAGCGGACGTCATTGTGATCACTACGTCTCGCTTTCCGCAAGGTAAAGCCATATTTACTCGCATAGTAGGTGACTAGACACCATGGACAATACACTCAGGTAACTGCTTACATGTCACTGGATTTGATAGCTAATAACAGTGTACAGTAGTGGGTATATATGGTATGTGTTGTGTGGTTTGCCATGTAAAAGTGAAACACCGTGCCATTTTCTGTGTATGAAGCTATTTATATGGTGGTTCAAGTTGTTAAAGACACAGGAACAAACCTGTCCAGAAAACTGACATAGTTTACAGTTTGGTGTAATATAATTGATAGGAGTCCGTTCTCCTGGATTTACTACATGTGATTAACTACATTATATCATATGTTCTACTTCACATTTTGAGTTCTTTGTCAAACGGCAGAACGGGTGAAACTGGCTGATGACTGTAACATACAAAGATGGCCGACTTGGCCACCCCATGTGCCGTATAGGATACAGTAACGAGGCAATGTTTACACATATGTTATATATATATGGGCCGCGCTCTGTGAAAACCAGCCTTAATGACAACGCCATGAAAGCCTGAAAATGACTTCGCAAAGTTACGCTTAAATTTATCAACGTGACGTCGGATTTTGACACTTGAAATCGTTGCGTCATTGCAATAACTTGTCCTATGTATAGCCGTACGCATTACTAATTGTGGCTCACAAATATTTTAATGTTCGATTTGCGTGGCAGAATTTTACAGTTGTTTTCATAGTGGTTCAGTTGTCTGTTTTTTTTCAGTTTCCTTCAAGGAAACACGTAGATATTTTGTTGATTATTTTGTATACAAATGAGCATATTGCAAATGATTTGTATAATATTATATGGACGACTTATAAATGGCAATTGAAAATAAATAACCATATGACCGGTAGTTTTAGATAACACATCACAAAATCAGTATGATGTAATCATAATGCTAATATTTCTTTTAAACTTTATATAAAAATTACAAACAAAAGTGAGAACAATTGTAGTCGGCGTAGATGGAGGCGTCTGCATGTTTCATAATTTTGGTTGAAACCGGAATGCTCAAAGAAAACAAACTTATCCTGTCTGGCGACCATCATCAGATATACATGTCCATAGGTGTAACAACGGGTGCTGCCGGTTAACCCCATCTGTTTAATGTAGCGCATGGAAGAGTGATTTTTGCAATCGGTTATCTGGCGTGTTTGATATGTTAGCAATATGAAACTGTCAAAGCTGTATCAATAAAGTATTAATAAAGAAAATACACATGCAGAAATTGATTATTTTACCGTCTCAAGGTGTTTATCTGACATTTACATGTAAATCTTATGAATTTGAAAGCTTCATTTCGTTATATTGAATGTTCAACAACAACTAGAGAAAAGATGGATTCCATGGAAAAATGATTTCCCTGTTCTATTATTTTGGGCAATTTACTAACCCTACATCAAAGATTATTTGTTTAAAGGTATATAATTTACAGTTAACTAAATGTTGACTTTGTTTAATGTGTCAAATTGTAGCCGTAGATAACATATCGGAGGCGAATTTGTGTAGCTAGCTCCGTACATACTGTCCCGTGAGATCTAAAGATAATAGCTGCTGTATTCATACGCACGAACTGTCTTGATTCGTATTTTCCAAAATTAACTGATAAACTGAGCATAAAACTGTGAAAACTATAGAGAATAGAGAATAGTATATGTAGAGTTTTAGATACAAAGCAAGACGGACCAAAACACAATAGGATAAGTTGGCACAGGGCACTATTTTCTTGGTCGTACTCGCCGTTTAGGCGCAGCACGACAATGGCAGCCCCCATAGAAATTTGCGTGATATAATATGCTATCTCCAAGGACTTTACCACAGGTGGAAGACTGGGACCCCACCAAACAATTTCCGTACAATAGACACCGGTAACGGGTGGGTGGAGTAACGTTTTTCAAATGAGCCATTTATTGGGTCCTAGGACCCAGTCTTCCACCTGTGGACTTTACATGACGTATGAAATATCATTTACCGGCGACGTGTGCCGTTGTAACGAATTGTCAGTGTTTCTTATATTATTTATAAATTAAATATAAATGTTTTGAAATATGGCTAAGTATATATTAATAATAATATACATAAATATGTGCATTGTGATGAAACAAAGAGAAGTTTCTGTATGAGTACAATTGTAGCACGAAAACGTCACGACTCGTGCGGTCCACTGTCCGCAAATATTGATAACGACGACGTAACGTACGTATTATCAAAACAACGTCGATGCGACAAAGTGACGTCAGATATGTATCTCTGTTGGTCTAGAAAGATTGTTTATCAGTTGAATACAACATTGGTTTCTAAGTATCACAGTTGAAAACTCAATTTCGCATGCTTGATCCATATAGGAGGTTTTCGCTTGGCGCGTCACATATTATGTTCACAGTTTTGATGAGTCACGGCGGTTATCACAAGGTGTGTAATGCAATTCCCTCGTTATTGATACATGCACGAGTTTACCAAATACGAAATTGTATTCACTAAATGCAATCTGACACATAAAAATTAAATTAAATCAGAAACAGATACGCGTATAAAGCAAGGTAGACGCTATGTAACATGTACTGTAACGTTTACGTATGGAACGCCTTTACTGCCTCGTCATACTTCCAGTGGTGATGTCCTGTATTGTCAGCGTTATATTTTATACAAACATCTTTATATTATTTGTCGACTTTGTGCTATTATTTGCTAACGTCTTTGTATTGTGTACGAACGTCTTTGTATTCTTTACGAACGTCTTTATATTATATACACGCATCGTTATATTATTTGCTCACATTGTGTTATTATTTGCTAACTTCTTTATATTGTGTACGAACGTCTTTGTATTCTGTACGAACTTCTTTATATTATATACACACATCTTTCTATTATATGCTCAATTTGAGTTAGTATTCGCTAACGTCTTTATATCGTATACAAATGTAGTTTTATTATATACAAACATATTTGTATTATACGTTCACTTTGTGCTATTATTTGCCAACTTCTTTATATTGTGTACAAACGTCGTTATTTTGTATACTAACGTCGTTGTATTATATACATACCTCTTTATATTATGTACGCGGTACAAAACTTTCTTTATATCGTCAACAAAATGTCGTTATATTATATACACGCGTCTTTATATTATATGGTGACTGTGTGCTATTTTTTGCTAAAGTCTTTATATTTTGTACAAATGTCGTTATATTGTATACAAACGAAACTCTTTATATTATTTGCTCCTCGTGTGTATTGTAAACACACGTCGTTATATTTTATGCAAACATATTTATATTATATGCTCACATTGTGTTATGGTTTGCTACCGTCTTTATATTGTGTACAAACGTCTTTATATTGCATACAAAAGTCGTTTTATTATATACACACGTCTTTATAGTATTTGCTCCTCTGGTGTATTGTGTACAAACGTCGCTTTATTATATACAAATATCTTTCTTTTGTACGCTCTTTTTGTGTTTTTATATGTTTACGTCTTTATACTGTCTACATATGTTGTTTGGTTATGTACAATCATCTTTATAGCATGTTCTCCCACATATATTATTGATATAACCAATTATATTGAATCAAAGAGACTATTGCCACTCATGCGGCCACACTGATCCGAGTTGACAAAATGGACACGGAAATGAGAACAATTCTAAATAAATTGGGTCTTGGTTCTACTATTTCGACATTTGATCAGGAAAATATTACTCCAGATGTGGTATGCAAGTTGTCGATGCATGAAATGAGGTTTTTTGGGGTAAATAATAGTAGTGATATGATGCAGCTCCGAGTTGAATGTATAAAATATGGTCAAAGATGTACAATGTTTCCAAATGGTCGTCATGAACCAAAGTATAACATTTCCAAAGACACACTTCAGACTTTGATCGAATCAGGATTTAAAATAAATGAAATTTCGAAACTGCTGTCGGTATCCGAGAGAACAATTTACAGAAGGATGAACGAGTTCAACATCACTGTCTATGACTTTACTGACATAGATGAGTCTAGTCTTGAAACAGAGGTGAGGCAAGTGACGTCTGAATTTCCAAGAGTAGGCGAAACGATGATAAGACAAATTCTACAGGAAAGTGAAGTGGAAATAAAGGTAAGTGATACGAGGAGTGTGTTAATAAAAATGTGACTTTTATGGATTCTAGAATGCTATCTACTTAGCTCGAATATGCAAAGCATGTTGGAGGTGCTATCTTCAATATCATTGTGCCTACCCCGACCAAACTTCATAAGAACCTTACTACTATTGAGGACGTACCACCCAGGTGTTTTTGGTGGTCTTGACCTACTTATAGGTCACGTATAAGTTTAATGAAAACATTTTTGATGAATCTATATATTACAAGTTGTTGATGAAGCTATATTTTTTCACCCGCTGATCTCAGGTTCATCACACTTCATCAGTACGTTAGTACCAATGACGTTCCACCCGGATGTTTCGGGCATTGACCTACTTTGTCCCAAATATAGGTCACGCCCAAGTTTAATGATAACATTTTGTATGAAGCTATATCTATGCATACGCTTGTCCCAGGTCCAACACAAGTAATCAGTACCTTAATTAACTATCATTGATGACTTCCCATCATGTGTGTTTCTGATGGCTGCCAATTAACTTTGCCACCATTTCTCCAATCTGCCACCAGGGCCATTCGTGTGTCGACAGGCCACATCTTTGTCGTTTCACCTGAAATTTGCATTGTGTTGCCATTCTAATTGTTCAACCAAGTTGGCTGACTATTTTATAAAATGTCTAAATTTAAATGTCCATTGTGAATACGTTTATTTTTGGTCACCCGATATATTCCGTCGCCATTCTCGAAACTGGTGGCCTTCAAAACACAAGATGGCCGCCATATATCTTGTTCAGCAGAAAGCGATTGGTATACAATAATTATGTTAGTGCATGGTTGTCCATATATGTTGATTTATTCTGTGTTTTGTCCTGGTCTAAGTATATCTATACCATTATATGTATTGAGGTTCTGTATGTTCAAACTGGCCACCAAAATGACTGAAATTGTTGCAATTTTGATATTTATACCTGGCCGGGATGTGTACATGTCTCCATTTCTCACATACTGTAGTTCATTGTATCTACCAGAGTTCTGTGTATCAGGTTATATGTGTAACAACACCTGGAGGATTGGCTGGCCGCATCATCGTAATTAAGTATTCGTAGTATGCGCCAACGTTATGTCAAACGAATAAAACGAAGACGTTCTAAATAACATCCATAATGGCGCGGCAAAGCAACGATGTTTCTTTCGACGTTGACATCATCCTATTTTAAACGTCATTAGCAGCGTCGGTGACTCAATAAAATCACTACATTTGTTAACATGCGCTCACGTTTGGTAATATGAAGAGCTTACAAAGAACGGGAATATGTAATACGGCGTATTTATAATTTATTTATTGCTAAATATTACAACTATTTTTTTTCTGTGGAGATTTTCAACTCCATGCGAAAGTAGTCAATGACGTATTCTCACCGAGATGTATCGAATATCTCCCAAGTTGTCCGCTATTTGGAGTGTGAAGTCATGTGCTAAACAGAATCTCAAACGAGTTTCCATTTGATACAAGATTTATGAAACTCGTCAGCAATTGTATGCACCTCGCCAGAGGCTCGGTGCATGAATTGTGCTCGACTAGTTTCATAGCCATAACTCTCATAGCAAATGGAAACTCGTTCGAGATGCTATATATATAAGTCAACTTTGTTATCTTGAAACTAAACAATTTTCAAATTCCGCAGGTAAGAAGGTCACGCTTACGAGAAGTTTTACACATCACTGATGCAGTTGGAATTACAGAAAGGCTACGTCGGAGACTACACAGGAGGGTATACAGTGTTTCAGCACCGAACCATTTATGGCACTTGGATACCAATCATAAATTAATAAGGTGGCATTTTATAATATGTGGATGTATTGACGGATTCAGTAGGTTTATTGTGTTCTTGAAGTGTGAAGATAATAACAAAGCCGAAACAATTTTGAGGTGTTTTTTGGTTGCCACCGAATCATACGGTACACCGCTGCGAGTCCGCACAGACCAAGGAATGGAAAACATTAAAGTTGCAGAGCATATGATTCAGACACGAGGATCGAATAGAGGATCGAATAGAGGATCGAATAAGCGAAGCGTTATAGCAGGAAAAAGTACCCACAATCAACGGATTGAAAGGTTATGGCGAGATGTTTATGAAGGGGTGCTTTGTTTTTATTACGATTTGTTCCACTTTATGGAAGATAATGGAATTCTCGATCCGTTGAACGAGAATCCCATTTATGCCCTTCATTATATTTTCATTGACAAAATTAATGAAAAACTCCAGATTTGGAAGATGGCCTGGGCAAGACATCGGCTACGAACTGTCCGATCGTCTCCTCTACGACTTTTTATGGCAGGAGCGAGGAACTGTCCCATTGACATTCCGGTCACAGATTCAGAATCGTATGGTGTGGAAGGAAACGTATACTTAAATGTAAATGAAACTAATGATACAAGACCATCACGAAGTTCACTTGACATTCAAATAAGCGATGAATGTACGCAAGACTTGGACAGACATTGTCCTCGGTATTGGCACTCCAGTAACTATGGTATAGATATTTACTTGAAAGCAGTAGAAATTATTCAGAGACACATGACATAGACATTGTTATCCTGGCATCACTGTTACATAGACATTGTATTTATCAAGTTGAAATCATATCAGCTGGTACACAGGTTTATACGATTTGTTATCTATAACGAAATAATGACTTCGCTATGCTGAAAAAACGATGTTATTTTGACATGGTTATGTCGTTATTTTGACATAGCTATATCGTTATTTTGACATAGAAAACAATTCAAGGTAACACATATGGGCAACAGATCTCCCTATAAATTAAACAGTGGTATGAGACAGAACATATTAGATTATTTGCTAAAAGCAGAATAGCCGACAGAATGACATTTTGTTTTAAAAGAGGTTAATGTATGTTAACAACTCCACACCGTAGTATCCGACAGATGGGCAGGTACATGTACAAGCAGTAACGTGGCAGTCTGTTGGTGTTTAACGGCCTATCAACAGCTAATGTCATTTAAGCCCGGGCCAACGGGTTTGATCCGTATTCAACCTGCTGCATTGGGGGGGGGGGGGGTACGAATAGTCGCAATACTCAAGGAGTATACCCAGTATTCAACCTGCTGCATTTGGGGGGTGGGGATAGGATTACGAATAGTCACAATACTCGACAAGTATAACCAGATTCAACTGTCACATACAAAATACAAAGACGTATGTGAGGGCCAAACCAGGTATCTATTCGGGATTCCGGTAAGAATAAACCCTGATCGACCCATGTAATGTTGCGGAGTAGAACAATTGACTCCAAGTCAGGTGTTAAATGTGCTAGTCCCTTTTGTCTGTTGGCAGCCTGTATTGTACCAATTGCATTCCACTTTGTTTCTACATGTATAAAGTAAAATGTTGGAATTGATAAGATTATGAGCCAACCCATTGAAAAACCTACAACTTGCTATTTCCAACCAGCATATGAGTAACCAGATTGCTCCTCGACTCTGCACAGTGTCTGCACAGTTTTGCAAAGCTACAAGGCTGTACCAAAACTTTACCAAATAAAGCTTCTGGCAAGCACAGTAGACCCTGATCAGACTACACATGCTGGTCTAGGTATATGCTTGGCTGTACATTGCAAAGTTGGAGGTTTTCGAATGTATTGGCTCATACATGCATATGCACACATTTGGGTGCATTTTCTTTGGATGCAAGATAATATGAAACCATAAGATATGGAATGTATTAAAATAAGACAAGACTTAATTGAACAAAGAGCATTTATTTAAAAAAAAGTAGAGCATGGAGTGCTACATAAATCATACGTAATTCTCTTAGTCTGTCAATGTTGGGAAATATTACAGTATAACATGTGTTAATACATTTGCATAGTGTTGCTCTCCATGCATTCACAATGTTTGCATACAATTTAAATCTGTAGTAAACCCTTTAAACCATAACTTCGGAAAGGCTTCTCCTTTGGATCATGTCTGCCAAGTTTGGCAACAATTTGCAAAGCTGTTTTGAAGGAGAACACATTTGAACACGTGTTTACGACGGAAGGACGGGCGGTACGAAAACCGGAAACAATAGCTCACATGAACATGTTACATAGAGGATCTTACACGAATGACGATTTAATATGGTATTTATTAAACAAGTTTAAGGAGCTCATAGGAAAGGAGTTCATAGGAAACGAGCCTAAGAATAGAGTTTCTTATGAATTAATTAACTCATTCAATGAGTTTAATAAATACCATATTAAAATGTCACAAATGTTAGAATCTGTGAAATCTAGGAAATCATTTAATACAGGCGGGTTCTAAATAATAGAAGTTTTGTTTGTTTGTTGGGGTTTAACGGCCTATCAACAGCTACGGTCATTTAAGGCCGGGTCAATGGGTTTAGTACTAAATCCCATATATTACCTGTACAAATGCGAGGAAAATCCCAAAATCAGAACTGAATATTTACAATAACAAAACTATATTCAGCCCTGAAATCAGAATAATCCTGATCTGATGCCAGGTCTTCGCCACAGCAGAATCACTTGGCCCCTCCCAAAAGCAGTAGTATCAGTAATAATCTTACTACTTTAATAATGGGCAATAACCAAATTCAACTCCCAGGTAACAAAAGAGCCAAAGATAGCTACAAAATGTGTTCATCGAACACGGATGCCCCACATATCGCTTTGATAATAAATGAGGCCAAATTCCAAGTAAAAAATCTTTTTTACCCGAGCGTTAAAGTTTTTGAAGCACCAAGTACGTGACCTTGACCCTGGGCATGGCAGGGGAAAGACAAACGTTGATTTGGCACAGGGCAGTAGAGGACCATTAGAGCAATGCGTATGTGAAGTATGAAGCTGATCCGTGAAAGAAAACAGAAATTATAAGATATTTACCTGAGCGTTAAAGTTTTTGAAGCACCAAGTATGTGACCTTGACCCTGGGCTTGGCGGGGGCAGGACGAACGTGGATTTGGCACAGGGCGGTAGAGGACCATTATAGCAATGTGTATATGAAATATGAAGCAGATCGATCGAAGGATGAATAAATTATGAGACATTTACCAGAGCGTTAAAGTTTTGTGACGGACGGACGGACGGACGGACGGACAAGGGTAACATTTACCCCGAGCATTAAAGTTTTGTGACGGACGGACGGGACGGACGGACAAGGGTAACACTAAATGCCCCCTCCACTATCGTGGTGGGGCATAAAAACGTACCTGATGGCCAAACCAGGCAAATCGTGATTCCTATAAGGAGGAACCCATACCGTTAATTTACGCCGTCTCATTCGAGCGACCACCACCCACAAATGATAAAAGTATATTTTTACATGACTAAGCAAAACATTGTTCATCATTTCAAGTATGTCCATGTCAGAGATCAGGGGCCCGTTTCACTAAACTTCTTACAACTAAAATGTTCGTAAGTGCAAATTTAAGATAGCCTGTAAATTTAAATTTATGGATTTACATTTATTGAGCATAGGCTGCGTACGCAGCCTATGCTCAATAAATGTAAATCCAATTATTTACAAGAAAACAATGTTAATGTGAAATTTACAGACTATCATAATTTTGCACTTACGATCATTTTAGTCGTACGAAGTTTAGTGAAACGGCCCCCAGGTGGGTGGCAGGTGGGAGCATGCAATGGATAATTTAACAATCAGGATTCATCCTTAACAGATTTCCGACTCGAGACCTGGTTTGGTCCTCACATACGACTTTGGCATTTTGTATGCGACAGTTGAATTTGGTTATACCCCTTGTGTGAGTATTACGATTATTCGTAATCCTATTTTAGGGGAAGGGGTCAAGTGACTTTGGTGTGATATGGTCCCAAAATCAGAACTATAAAAAAACTATACATGTATATTCAGCCCTGAATTCAGAATAATGCTGATCTGATGCCATGTCCTTGCCACACCAGAATCACTTGGCCCCCTCCCAAAAGCAGTAGGATCAGTAATCTTACTGCATTTATAAGGGGAAATAACCCAATCCAACCCACAGGTAAGAAAAGAGCCAAAAATAATAACGTATCTGAGGACCAAACCAGGCAAATCGTGATTCCTATAAGGAGGAACCACTAACGTAACTTTACGCCGTCGTGTTCACCCGACCAACCACCCACTCTCTAACACTGCTGGCTCAGCAATTTCAACATAATTATAATATAACAAAGAAATGCTGTCGCTCGTAATTCCTTTATCAGTACAGTATACTATAGACTTCACTGCAATAGATCATGAAAACATGTATAAATATTGACAATCACACAAGCATGTGTCTTCATGATGTTGAATTAGCACATAGTGTTCATGTAGAAAAATGTATTATGACTAGAACTTCACTGCAATAGTACATGCCAGTCAATGTTGTATGCAGGTGTACATTGGTCTGGAATAAGACAAGCATACGAAATGAAGATAGTATATGTAGTGTCCGACAATACACCACAATACATAGGCCATGTGGCTACAATAATACGACGAAGACTCGTATACTAATTAGTTCGCTACAGAAGGTCGCTTTAATATTACAATGATCTATCGGCCATGGACATTTTTGCACCACCCATGGGCAATATTAAAGTTTTAATTGTTGTTGGTGGTGGTAGTTCATGGCATATCAACAGGTACGGTCATTTAAGGCCGGGATAATGTTTTAATAATTTCCGTAAATGTATAAAACTGTACAGTGGTTACAGTGGTAGTATATTAACATTGTCCGTGACTAGGACAAAAACATCCATGGTGATTTGTTGTGCATTGATGCACAATATACAGTACAGACTATAATGCAGGCAGCATAATATTATTCACTTCATCCACACTCAAAAATTAACTAGACATTATGTTTGTAAAACATGGATATCGCCCCATGGTATACTGGACTCGAACTAGAGATTGTTTGTAAAAAAAGAAAAACTTTAAATTTACACAAATTTCAAAGTAATTTGAGAAATCTTACAAAGTTTCGAAGGAGACAAATGTCAAGGTCGTATCACTGGTGGTGCGAGTGTGTGATACATGTTCAGGTGTCCAAGTGTTGAAACAATCTTTCGCGTAATAGTGAAGATATTACATGTTGGAGAAACTCTAAAACTTTTTGACATAAATGTACACTGACGGACGCGACCTCAAGAGCAATGCAATATGCCCCCTTGCTATCGATTGATTTAATTTGATTTATTGGTGTTTAATGGCCTATCAACAGCTAAGGTCATTTAAAGCCAGGCCAAGGGGTTCAATCCCGCATGTAACCTGCTGTATTGGGGAAAAAATCACAAAGTCAGAACGGTATATTTACATCAAAATAAATATATATTCAGGGCTGAAATTAGAATAACCTAACCTAGTGTCCACACCAAAGTCACTTGGCCCATTCCCTAAAACTAATAGGATTAGGACTAATCATATTACTCATACAAGGTGTATAACCTCCATATTAAACCCTCACATACAGGAATGCCAAACGTAACTCTTAAAACGAGGACCAAACCAGGTATCCTGTTCGGGATAATGGTAAGGATGAATCCTGATAGCTAAATTACCCATCGCATGCTCCCACCTTGCACCTGCCCACCCACAATTTCTAAGTAGAAAAGGGGGAGATAATCCGAGACACAGGAGTCGAATCAAAAAGAGAAATAAACTATGTGCATCTACTCATCATAATTATGGAAGCTACATATCAAGTTTCAGGTATGTAGCTAAATGTAGTTAAAAAGTTTAACAAGTTACAAGGCAAAATTGCCAACTTAGCGGGGGCGGGACTATAATGCATTTGCCACAGGGTGGTAGAGGATCATTAGAGCAATGCGTGTGCGAAATTTCAAATATCAAGGATCGTACAAGGAAACAGAAACGGGACGTACGGATGCCGGTAACACCATATGCCCCTCTCACCATTCGGTCATAATAAAAGCATGAACATTTGAAGCCATACCGTCACCAAAAACATCATTGTACTTTTCATCACCTATCATCATCATGGTAATGTTAATCACTAGTTCTCATCACTTATCATCATCATAAACATCCTTGTAATTTTCGTCACCTATTATCATCATCACAATTTTAATCACAATCTTCATCTTGTTTCCACATTCGCCCTATCAGTGTTACTCTAAAGCAAAATATGAGTTTGAAAATGCATAGTCAAATAAACTAAATAACTGCTCCCCAGAGGGCATGGACATTTCAGCAGATGGAATGGCCAGAATCAGCTTATTAACACACGTATTTGCTGATGGTAGGAACGTCTGCCTCTCTGCTAAACAGATCGAAGGCTGCAAGCGGTAACCCAATACAGGTTCTTCGTCAGTGCAAGTTGTAAATTGAAGAATAGATCCAAGACTGACAGGTCCTCTTCTGCCACCTGTATAAACATTGAAAGAATAGATATACCAAATTAAAAACAAAAAAATAAACCACAATACAGTCTTGAGGGCCCAAAGGGCCCGATGTTGCTATGGGGGTCCGGGGGCATGCTCCCCTGCTTGGGGTGATAACGTCTGTTCGTGAGAGCATAACAGCCTATCAACAGTAAAGGTCATTTAAGGCCGATCCGGTTTAGAGGTTTCACTGTACATACGGACAGGCAGGGAGGTGTCTATATGTACCCCGAACAAAATTCATACAAAGATGTTACTGTTACTGAGTATTCAATATTTATTGATCTATTTATACCAGTACAACAGTGCTCTAAAAAAACAAAGTCGGATAACTCCAAAATGGTCGAAGCGACGCTTGTCCTTCTTGTGCGTGACACTTCTTTCGGTTCTATGCATGTGTGCAGTTTCATTAAAGTACCTCATACAGTAATCGAGATACTCCGGACATAGAAATTGTCAAAAGTGGCAGCGCATCAAAATACAAAGGGTGATGATAACTCCAAAAATGTTTATGCGAGCGTTGTCTTTCTTGCCTCTGCATCAGGTTGGTATCTATGCATGTGTGAAGTATCATTAAAATATTACATACAGTAACGCAGATATACACCGAACAAGATATTTCACAAAATGAATAAAGGGCAATAACTCCAAATTAGCGAAGCGAGGGTTGTCCTTGTCAGCGACACTTCGTTAGGTTGATGTCTATACATATGTGAAGTTTTAATTAAATATTTCATACGGTATTGGAGATATACTCCGGACAAAATTATTCTCTAAAAAGTAAACAAAGGGCAATAACTGCAAAATTATCGATGCGAAAGTTGTCCTCCTTGGGTATGACACTGCGTTAGGTCGATAGCTATGCATATGTGAAGTTTGGTTAAAAACTTAAAACTATTTGTATACGGTATTCACTATTCAAGATATGCCTTGGACAAGCAAGTGTCTGCGGCGGACGCGGCGGCGTGACGTCAAATCCATAGTACCCCAGACTTTCGTCCAGGGCATACAATAAAACTTCAATTGTGTTTTAAATAATTAAAATATAATAAAGTGTGTAGTTTAATGATTTCCAAGGATTAAACCGATACGGTTTTACAAACTCTTTCAGGCATATTAAGTATGGTACAATAGTATGGTTTATACTTACTGGCTGCTTCACGTGAGTACTTGAGAAATGAGGAGTATGCCAAGGATTCTTGTAATCTACGATTGGACCCTTCCGGACTGAATTGTGGTACCAGCAGCTGCGTCATCATCTTATGTGTGAGTGCCACTGGCTGGTATGGTGTGAAAAGGTGCATGAAGGTGGGACTTCCATTAGTGAGCTGAAAAGAACGATATATCCAGTCAATCTTTCATATGCATCAGTTTCAGCAGAAGTCGGATTCAGTATTCGACCTACTTTTCAACGGCGACCATCATGGATTTTATAATGACTGCATTTTAACAACTTCGGAAAGGCATCACCTAAGACCTAGTCTACAGATAACATCTGGTCATAATCCATGCAGAAATATGGGCTCAGAGTCGTAAAAGCAGTACCGGTAATGTGCAATAAATCCATGTATAGCACTGGTGACCACGACCTTTGTTGGTTTGGAAATTTGGACTGCTTAAGGCACAGGTTAAAGTAACGGACCGAGGTCTATAAATACATTAAATATGCCTAAAAGCATCAATAAATGAAAAAATAATAAGCTACACATTTATGTTTTACCCCCTCCATATACTCCATATAATATGCAGTATATGGAGGGGGTAAACAAATATTTGTAGCTTATTTTTTTCATTTATTGATGCTTTTAGGCATATTTAATGTATTTATAGACCTCGGTCCGTTACTTCAACCTGTGGCTTAAGGTTGTTGTACACTTCTTGTGGACCCATGTAAAATCAATGTAAATCTAACAAGAGTTGTCAGAGGACAACGAAGCGCGCCCGGTGGCAGCAAAGGAACCGAGGGCACATTTGAACGTGGATTTGCCACAGTGCAGTAGAGGACCCTTGGAGCAATGCATGTGTGAAATATGAAGCAAATCCAAGCAAGGAAACAGAAAATATAGGCCATTATAATTTTTGAAGACAGACGGACGGTACGACGGACGGACAGACGGACGCCTACGACGCCGAGGGTATGCCATAAGCACGGCTTCCTTCGGAAAGCGCGCTAATAAAAACTACTCATAAACAGATAGCTATGGACACAAATAAAACATATATATGTATTCAATAAGTCTTTATGCAAATGCTGCCAGCAAGGAAATCACACCATGTGCTGTAGTTAGAAAATAATAAGAACATTTTTGTGTTTTACATATACAATTTGGCTTCCACACACCTGTGTAGACATAAATATACATATGCTACATCAAAATTGGTCTGTTATCTGGATATTAGAGGTGTGTGTGCATTTTAATGGTAGCCATATCTGCATAAAGACTTCACATCCACATGGTTTATTTATGTAAATACATGTAGCTATTGTTTTATTAGTACTTGTTTTAGTTTAGATTTCCATAGACTTTACATGGGGTCACAAGGGTACAGGTTAGCACAATCGGTAACGAGCGCGTTTCTCCCCAATGTAAGTGGGTTTCCTCCGGGTACTCCGGGTTTCCTCCCACATTAATGACCGCCCTTACGCCTTCATCTGTGCCAACGAAAGCATTTGTATAAGTGCTCTCGCGCTTGTTTGTAATCGTTGTAAAATAAATAAAGTTTATACTTTAAGGGTACAACAACCGTAAGACAGGTTTGACACACACAGAAGATTAAAGATCACAAAACATTTGATCAACTAATGAAAACTAGTAAATGTGTTTGTAGAACACGGATGTCCCACTTGCTGCTTTGATAGTATAAAACGGCATCTTAGAAAAGTTTAATCAGAAATGGAGATGTTGTAAAAGGAAGTTACATGTACATACCAAGTTTCAGGTGTGTAGCTATTAGGGTTTAAAAGTTACAAGCCAAAATTGGAAAATTTTAAGTCGAATAGGGGGAGATAATCCATGACCCGGGGATCAAATAAAAGAAACAAACTTTGCGCATCTACTCATCTAAAGGAAGCTACATACCAAGTTTCAGGTCTGTTGCTAGTACGGTTTCAAAGTTTTACGAGTTACAAGGCTAGTGACGGATGGACGGAAGAACGGACGGATGGACAAGGGCAACACTACATGTAAATGCCCTTCCACTATGGTGGTGGGACAAAAAAAAAATAAAAAACAAACCTGAATTAGACCAAGGCTATCGAGTCCAATACGGAGGTCCTGTACAAACGGTCTTGGTGCAGGGCTCAAGAACACCTCCTCCACCAATTCAGAAGACATAACTCTTGGTAATTTTCCGTTTTGAACCATGCTTAAAGCTGAAAATATGACAAAGATCATCCTACAACATTTGTATTCAGTGAACACATTTACCAATAAATCCATAAAACTGTGATTTTGTAAACATTTTAATAAAATATGCTCAATAACAAAATCTTTTACCATTATTTGAAAGATCAAGATATGGGCCATACTTCACATTTAATTCATATAACAAAAAAAACATGTGTTTCATAGCACAACAATAGAGGGATATGTCAGTCTAATACTCAGTTCGAGAAAAATAACCGATATGATCAGCTGGATATGATGACAAAATTTGAAACACCAATTGTAACTAGATTGGTCAGTAAGCCAGGCTTACGGAATACCCACCGATTGGGCCCAGGTACCCCTAAAATATGTAAAAATGTCCAAGTGTGTGGGCTTGTGACCGTGACTCTGGGCTTAACAGGAGCGGCATGAACGTGAATTTGTCACAGGGTGGTAGAGGTCCATTGGAGCAATGCATGTGTTAACGTGAAGCAAATACGAGCAAGGATATAGAAGTATCGATTTCTCTGATGTTAAGTTTTGTAAACAGACTAACTATGTGACCTTGACCTCGAGATCAGCGGGAATTTGTCACAGCATGATAGTAGAGCCTTAGAGGAATGCATGCATGAAATAATAAGAATTTTCAATGAAAGAAATAGAAGTTATAACATATTTCTTTGATGTTAAGTTTTGTAAAGAGACTAAGTATTTGACCTTGACCTTAGGATCAGCGAGGGTTAGACGGTCGTGGATTTGGCACAGGATGGTAGTAGAGCCTTATAGGAATACATGTGTGAAATATTAAGCATTTTAGATGAAGGAAATAGAAGTTATAACAATATTTCTCTGATGTTAAGTTTACGGACGCACACACGAACCGGAAGGAAGGACGGACAAAATTACCAGTATACCCCCCCCCCAACTCATCGGGGGGGGGGGGGGGGGGGAGGGGGTATAACAAGTTGTGCACCTCAAACGTACATGTAGGCAAATATGGAGGAGGGGTCAATTTTAAAAAAGTCCAGTTGTCTCGGCAATGAGCTAGATGAAAATAACTTGGCGTGGGAGTTCGAAAATGTTTACTTTTGTCTGTCTATCTTTAACTGATTTGGAGTAAAATTATAGCATTGTTTTCCTGCTAGGAATTTTGAATAACTAATTGTAAGGAATAAATCATATAACATTTGTGAGCGCTGTAACTCGGCAACAGTTAACTGTCTGATCAGAATCTGCACTGTTCGCCATACGGATTCCATCAATGAAACAGCAGTTATGCTTCTAACAAGCAATATAGATCATTATCTCGCTATATGAGTGTGCTATTTGATTACGAGTTAATGTTGGTCCTAAATCCCATAAGCCCCATTTCTCCAGTCACAGCCACATATATGTATAGACAATCTTCTTTTAGCATCGCATGACGTTGACCATGGGCTGATCAGAAACATATTTAATAGGTGCCTTCCCTGATTGTATCAATGTACATGTACATGTAAATGCAAAGTAACATGATGATCGGACAAAGGACAATTCAAGTTATCGCTTAGGTGATTTGCAAGCGTCCATTTACAGACAACTGCCAGACGTAGGTGTGACCGCTATAAACATGTTCCCTATGACATACGGCCTAAATTGTGATTCAAGATAGATGGAGGATACGAGCCTTACCCATTATTTTGCCTATTGCTTCATAATCCTTCGACCATTCTCTTACTGGATCAAAGTAATCTTGGTTAATCTGTTGCAGTACAAGTCTGAAAAACTCCTTTCTGGGGCCCCCATAATCAACAGCTCCCTGAAATATAGTTGATGGATGAACTAAAACAAAAACTAATCCATGAATTTGGACATGCAACATTAAAGACCAACAATAATGACAATTGTCTATGACTGCAATGTTTCCCCGGCCTGCCCAGCTAGTTCTTATTTCGCACACTGTTGGGAGATGCAATAGTATTGAAGATAGAAGCTTAACCAACTAGAAAATGTGTTCATAGAACACCGACGCCTCACCTAGCGCTACTAGATTAGATGGCCACGGCCAGCATGTCATGCCCGAGGAGGCGTTTGCAGGGGCGTCGGAACAGATCCTGCAGGTCCGGCGACTGCCGGATCAATAGTTTTAACATATTTGTAATTCATGTATAAACAAGAGTTGTCAGAGGACAACGAAGCGCGCCCAGTGGCAGCCATATAGGTCATTTACCCGAGCGTCCGAGCGTTAAGGTTTCAAGATGCACAAAGTATGTGACCTTGACCCTGGGCTTAGAAGGGGCGGCACAGACGTGGATTTGCCACAGCGCAGTAGAGGACCCTTGGAGCAATGAGTGTGTGAAATATGAAGGAAATCCAAGCAAGGAAACAGAAAATATAGGCCATTATAATTGTTTAAGACAGACGGACAGACAAACGGATGGACGGACGGACGGACAGACGGACTCCTACGACGTCGAGGGTATGCCATAAGCACTTCTTCCTTCGGAAGGCACGCTAAAAAACGGAATGTAAATATTTTTCTGCAATTTTTCTCATTTTTCATCAAACGTGTATGTTGTTACCACTCACTTGAACCGTCTCAACTGAATGGTAACAACATACACTTTGGCACGGTTACAGCATGTGTGGGGAGCAGAATGAAATGAAAAACTTTAATTAACACCAAAACTTTAACATAAATTTCTAATTAAATTGACGCCGACTTTGGGCATGTGAGCTACATGGGTGATAAACAATGACAAAGAAGCATATGAAAGTTCAAGTCAATCAGGTTACAGCTGCAGAGATGTACATGTAAGGTGCTTAACGCAAACAAATTAACATAAGTACTTTTCAAAAGGGCGCCAGATAAAACAGAAATCGGACTGGTAAAAATCATCTAAACACACGGGATGGATGGGAATGATTGACGCGACAATGGTAATCCTAAATGCCCCCTCCAATACAATAGTGGGCATAAAAACATTAGCCAAAAGTGTTATGAATGAAAAAACAGACTAACGGACGTACATGGGCCATCGATTTATCCCTGTTTGCCCATTGATGAGGGGATAACAAGCACTCTTACCTCCCCATAAAACTGCACTTCCAAACATGTACCGTACTTCATCTAGAGCCGTTTTCAGAACGTTACTTCGGTCAATCATTACAAAATTTGTTTCACCGGCCAATCCTGAAATTTCAGATACGTCATCCACATCTAAGGCCCTACCAGTTAGTAACATTTCTTGGTATACTCTAAGAACAGATACTGGCTCTGAAATGTCTTGAGCCTCACAGTATGAAATGCATCTGGTTACAACTTCATCTATCCGCATTTCTTTGGTGGAGCTGAATGCCACATCGTCTGAGTGCTGCTGCTCTGTTTGTATAACAATGTCACTTACTGACGGGAATGGCTGCTCAAGAACGCTGACCGCCACATTGTCTGACTGTCGCTGCGCTGTTTGTATAACAATATCACTTACTGATGGGAATGGCTGCTCAAGAACACTGACCGCCACATTGTCTGATTGTCGCTGCGCTGTTTGTATAACAATGTCACTTACTGATGGGAATGGCTGCTCAAGAACGCTGACCGCCACATTGTCTGATTGTCGCTGTGCTGTTTGTATAACAATGTCACTTACTGACGGGAATTGCTGCTCAAGAACGCTGACCGCCACATTGTTTGATTGTCGCTGCTCTGTTTGTATAACAACAGCGATGTTGCTGCCTAGATGTCTCCCATACATGTAGTTGCCGATTATATAATTCATTAGCAGATTCAGAAATAGTCATATTATGCGGCACAGATTCTGTAGTACACTCCTCTGCATGGTTCCTTAATTGAGTCACACTGAACTCCTTTCCACAGATTAAACAGTTTTCCTTCATTGTGCTGTTTTCCTCTTTGGGTTCATTTTTCAACTCGATACTGTTTTGAATGGGCCTGATGTATATATTTGCTTGACTTCCAACCACATTTTTTAAGTTTTGGACGTCCCATTTTCCTTGTACAACTTGTAAAGTTCTTAAATTACTGCCACATCTAAGAAGTTCAAATCCTCCGCAAGTTTTCAATAACGGATACTGTGTGGTCAGGATACTTCGAACTTGTTCTTCATTATCAGTGGAGCAGAATTGTATCTTTTTAAATCCTAAACCACATCCCTGAAGAAGCATTTTCTCCTCTGCTGTAGGAATATTAGTTTTGTACTTCTCTGACAGACATTGAAATTTTCCAGTCCATGTACGTTGTTTTGTCTTTGACTTTCTACTGACACGGTTAGTAAATCTAGATCTTGTTGGTCCAAACATGGTACTTAGTTCCCGCGCCACTCTGGAACTTGGAGCGTCTTCTGAAAAATTATATACATTTAAAAACAACCGTGGCCAGCATGTCGTGCGAAACGAGGCATTTAAGACAGATCTATTTGGCATGGGTACAATATAATTGGGGTAGTTTGTTTGTTTGTTTTTTGTTGTTCTTTTTTGGGGGGGGTTTAACAGCAACAGCTAAGGTCATTTAAGGCCGGGTCAATGGGTTTAAAGTACATGTACAAATGGGGGGAAAATCACAGAATCAGAACTGAATATTTACAATAAAAAAACTATATATTCAGCCCTGAAATCAAAATAATCCTGATCTGATGCCAGGTCCTTGCCACATCAGAATCACTTGGCCCCCTCCCAAAGGCAGTAGGATCAGTAATAATCTTATTACTTTTATAATGGGCAATAACCCAATTCAACTCGTAATTTCACCTTGACATTGGGCATGCAGGCTTCACAGATCGGCCGGCTGTAGAATGAAAATACGGATGCTGATAAACAAGTGACTGAAGATTCCAGGGCCTGGCCTTCTCGCGCGTTACAATTAATGAATCAGCGAGCCGGGTCCAAGGGACACTAGTACCACTAGTACCACTTCCGTTGGTTGAAAAGATGGGGAGTGTCCTACCTTCTAGATATTTAATATCAGAGTAAAATTGGGTATGATTTCAAAAGTGCTTTGTCGTTCATACCACTACCTCCACTAAGTGCCTGTGATCCCACACCATGAATAACCATCGTATGCATTACAGAAACTCATTTCTGCATACCCTATTTTGCTGTGTATAGGTCGAAAGAATGTACAAGACGGTCCCCCATTTTTAGTAAAAAATCTGTGGGGAAATGTCTACATGGGAATAAAGACGCACCCAATTTTTTTTTAAATAATAAAACCAAAACAGTGAAAATTCCAAATTTGAGACAAGTTGTTGTTGTTGTTGATACATAATTCCCCACGCTGTTTTTGTATTCGTACCCTGGATATTTCGGACCAATACATGTACTGGTACTAAAAAACAATTTTGACAATTCATGTCCTATTTTATTGTAAATTTAACACATTGCCATCGGCGACAGTAATGAAAATTTTAAAATAGACATTTAAATGCGATAATGCTCATGATAGCGTAATTATATATGTACATGTAGTTACAAATCTTCATGTATACTGTTTGTCTGAAGTTGCACATGTGTTTCACCGGCTGAATGGCAATCAGTGCAGATCGTGACTGATTATACTGTTGATGCACAGACTGATGTAATGAATTATAAACTAGAAAAAGTCGATGGCGCCATCGCAAAATACCCACTTTCCCCAAATGCTAAGTCCGAAAGGGGAAGGTAATCCATGATGGAGGGTCGGATAAAAAATCCAAATTCACTTTGCGCATCAGCACATCAAAACGAAGCTACAAACCAAATATCAGACGCGTAGGTATTAAGGTGAAAAAGTTTTTCGAGTTACAAGGAAAAAATGGGAAATTCTGAGTCCGAAAGGGGGAGATAATCCATGATGGAGGGTCGGATGAAAAATCCGAATTCACTTTGCGCATGTGCACATGATAACGAAGCTACATAGCAAATATGAGGCGCGTAGGTATGAAGGTGAAAAAGTTCTGAGTCGGAAAGGGGGAGATAATCCATGATGGAGGGTCGGATCAAAAATCAGAATTCACTTTGCGCATCTGCACATGATAACAAAGCTACATAGCAAATATGAGGCGCGTAGTAACTGGGTAGTAATGGATCAACACTTGCAAGCAAACGGTGTCTGTGACCTCAAAACGCACGCACTATTTTTTTATACCAGACTATTTTTTTGCATACCCCCTGGGCGATTTCGCACCATTTGGTATCCTCTAACCTTATAGGAATTTAAAAGTGTATAATTGTGTCACTATTCCACCGCTTCTAAAAATTATGAGTGCCCGATATACAGATAAAATTATTTAGTAATATTTATTTTACTGATAGTGACATGCGGTGGAATCAGGCTATTTTCATATGCAAATGAGGCATGATATTTTTTAATTATTTATACCAATAATTAAATTCGTCACCTGAAAATATAATATTTTCGGCAGATTATAAAGTATTATCATTGCACATCAAAATATAAATAGATATACAGATAATAAATATTAATGTCCGTTAACACTTTGAGGAAACACGATTATCGCCCCTGATATCAGTGTGGAAATTGACGTCCGATATAAAATGTTTAATAATGCCAATCAATACGTGGGGTAATGGTGAATGAATGTTATATTTTACCAGAAAATGTCTCTTTTTTTGGACAGTTGATGTCTCTGATATAAAGAACAATTTGTGCCTACTGAGTGGGCACTAGTTGCAGCCTGTAACTCTGTGACCCTCGCATACCGTGGTACGTACGGTACAGGAGGGTCACAGAGTAACAGGCTGCAACTAAGTGGGCATGTACCTTTAATATTATGAAAATAACATATTCAAGTAATTATGACATACATTTACATATGCAGATGACCTGATAAAGTATATAACTTTTAGCTTGAATCAACAAGTGACCCAGTCGGTGGCAGCCAAATTCAACATAAGATGGGGTCCATTTTGTGGAAAGGCAACAAATAATTTTCTAAACCTACAATGGTAAAACTTGTTTCAGAATGATTAGTTTGTATTACTTTTAGGTTAGACACCACCAAATAGTTCAATAAGGCCAGTCTCTCCTACTTTCACTATTAGTATGGATGCTGTGGGACCCACTTGTACATGACCTACAGCCAGTCTGTACTGGTTCTGCATGAACTAAACAATAGGTTCACTTACTCCTAAGAAAGAAAAATCCGACCTTGTCATATCCTCCAATATTGTGTACATGTTTTGGCCACGGAAACTCTGTTTAAATCAAGTGACCAACAGGTTCAGTGTTTTCTTTTAAATGCTACAAATATGCTGAAAACTGGTGTTAAAGGCATCCCAAAATGTTCCTCAAGTGAAACTGGGTAGTAATGGATCAAGATTTGCAAGCAAACGGTGTCTGTGACCTCAAAACACCCGCACTATTTTTACATACACCCTGGGCGATTTCGCACCATTTGGTGTCTTCTAACCTTTATAATAGACTAATATTTTTTTCTGATGGAAAATATCTCAAACATGTCACAATTAACTGCTAAAGTGTGAATCAGATCTGATTCACTATTCTGCCGAAGAATCCTACGAGTGGAATTGTAACTCTGGCTACCAGGCCCATACGCAGGAATTAATTTAGGGGGGTGCGTTATCGACGGCGCGAAGGGCTAAACATTGTTTTTTTGCACATTCACAGACAGACCTCGGCAGATTAACCATTTCACCCCTAAATAACTGGAATGGATTTTGATATGTTAATTTTGCAACCCATTCCAAATGGACTGGTCTGAAAATCATTTTGTGATGATTATCATCACTTTTGATTATTATCATCACAAAATGATTTTCAGACCAGTCCATTTATGGACACGACGTGTTTTTGTTCTCAAAATTATGAAAATTACTTGCAAAAAGTGCAGATCCTGACGAGACAAATGATTTTCAGTCCAGTCCATTTATGAACAGGTGTTTTTGTTCTCAAAATTATGAACATTACTTGCAAAAAGTGCAGATCCTGATGAGACGGCTCATCTGGATCTACACTTTTTGCCAATACCACTATACAGGCCTGTGGTGTTGAACGGGTTAATGGGGTGCGTATGCACCCGTCGCACCCCCTCTGCGTACGGGCCTGGCTACAGACGATACGGGAGTAAACTGCAAGAGTTACCGTTCGTAACTACAAAAGCATGATCACTGCACATCAACAAATAAATACTGAGAATAAATAGTCCATTGATATTTTAAGGAAACACGGTTATCGCCCCTGTTATCAGTATGGAAATTTATTTAAATCAATACGTGTGTTAATGGTGTTAAAGCTACACATATTTTCGCTCCTCCACACTGATGGGAAAATTTGATGAACAGGGCACCATTTCGGCTGGTCAACCGTAATATTCTAAATGACGTCGGCTTTTTACGTAGTGTTTCATGACGTCGTTCAAAACGTAACGACGCTAATTGAAACGCAATTGATTTACAATCGGCAGTAATGGCATTTAGTCAGAAGAAATACATATGAATGGTGATATGCGTATAATCGGCAGTAATGACATTTAGTCAGCAGAAGACATATGAGTGGTGATGTGCGTATAATCGGCAGTAATGGCATTTAGTCAGCAGTACACATATGAGTGGTGTTATGCGTATACTCGTCAGTAATGGCATTTAGTCAGCAGAAGACATATTGAGTGGTGATATGCGTATAATTGTCAGTAATGGCATTTAGTCAGCAGTAGACATATGAGTGGTGATATGCGTATAATCGTCAGTAATGGCATTTAGAAAGCAGAAGACATATTGAGTGGTGATATGCGTATAATTGTCAGTAATGGCATTTAGTCAGCAGTAGACATATGAGTGGTGATATGCGTATAATCGTCAGTAATGGTATTTAGTCAGCAGAAGACATATGAGTGGTGATGTGCGTATTACACCAACATGTAAGTAAAACGTAGTTCCCTGTAACCTGATGTTGAGGCGTATACTGGCATCTTGTAGTTAACAAGTAGTCCCGTCATTGACCTGTTCAAATACATGCGAGATAAGCGTAGTTCCCTTCTATAAGCTGGCAAAGTTCAGTTATATGTTATCATCATTATCAGATAAAGTTAATTGTTATTCCGTTTGCAATGTTTTCTCGTTGTGTCGTCACTCGGGCATATCATGTGACGTGTTCATCCAATGAAACGGCGTCGTAGTAGTTTTTTAATCCGGATTTGTCCCGGATAAAATCCTATGTTGTAATCATTACCGGCGTTCCATTCATTGAATGGCGAACAGTGCATGCCCGGATGCGCTGGCTGATCTGGGGCTACGCTGTTGCAAAATACATAAGCCCAATTTCTCCAAATATACATGTACGTTCAAAACCTACATACACGCCATGTGTTTTGTACCATCGGACATCTGCGTAATTTCATGAAATACATTTACATAATGTACAATATTTTCCGTAAATGTCGTCGAAAGTAGACACAATTTTCAGAGTACATGCAGAATTAATTTTTTGTCAACTTTTGACTTTATTTATGAAAACCATTGTAAATGTACTTAACACTTTCACCTCTAAGCAACTGGAAGGGACCTGAACATGAACATTTATAAAAAGGGGGTGTTTTTGTTCTCAAAAATATGAAAATTACGAGCCGGCTTGTCTGGATTTTGCCAATACCACTATACAGGCCTGTGGTGTTGAAAGAGTAATGAAATTACGCAGATGTCCGTACAAAATCACATGGCGTGTCTCAATTATATCCTTATACCATGAACAATTGAAGAGGTATGTGGAAGAAGGGGGCCAACTTTCTTATGGACTTAGCCACTTCTTCTATTGACCTCTTCAGTTCTATGTTGACTTATTTTTGTTTGTGTATTGGTGTATAACGGCCTATCAACAGCTAAGTTCATTTAAGCTCGGGCCAATGGGTTCGAACCCGTATTTAACCTGCTGAATTGGGGAGGGGGGATTCCCAAACTCAGAACTCAGAATATTTATCGAGGAAAAATATATTCAGCCCTGACATTCGAATAACCTCACATGGTGCAAGGTCCATACCACACCAAAATCACTCGGCCCCTTCCCCTAAAAGAAATCATATTACTCATATAATGGTATAACCAGATTCAACTCTCACATGTGGGGGATAAACCAGGTATCCAGTCGGGATTCCAGTAACGACGAATCCCGATCGTTAAATTACCCATCGCATGCTCCCACCGGCCACACACATGTTGAAGAGAAACAAAGAAACAGAGGACAACATAAAACACTATCCGGCGGTTTGATGGGCCGTGGAACCTCTCTAAGCCGGATACCAATGCAACCTCTGCGATCTTATTGTTGACGGGGTATGATGCCTGATTAACAGTGGAACCTCTCTAAACCGGACACCCTGGGACCTCCCAGGGTGTCCGGTTTAGAGAGGTTTCACTGTATCTAGGCTGCATGATTTTTTGTCGCAGGATAACGGGTATGTTACTATATGATGTCGTAATCATTGATAAAAAACAACAAAGATCGATGTTTTGGGAATGAAATCTGTTTAATATGCACATATAAACGTCAACATTGTTGTGACTGGGGAAATTGAGTTTATGACACGTGTGATCGGTGTGGACCCAGACCAGCCCAAGATCAGCAACTACAATATACATGTATATCTTTATCTGGGCCCGGTTGCTCAAAACCTCTGTTAGCTTATCGGACTGTTAAATCCTTAACAATGTTAAGGATTTAACAGTCCGTTAAGCTAACAGAGGTTTTTAGCAACTGGGCCCAGGTTGTTAGTGAGATAACAGACCAGCAGCTAAACTATAGTCTGTTCCACGAAACCTGTCCAATTTGTACGGCTATAGAAACAATGCAAAAACAATATTATTTTTTTCGATAATATTAAATTTTATGAAAATGAGCCTTCTTTTTAATTCGGGAAATTTGGTCATTTTATTACGGAAAATTGATTAGTCTATGGGAATTTAACATGGGGGAACAGGAGTGAAATGAAAATCTTGAAAATCGGTCCACTTTTTCTGAATTTAGAAAAGAAAATCCCCATATTAAATCCTCATAGACATCTTCACTCTGGGATTTAACATGGGGAAAAAATGTTTCGCAACAAAATCAATATTGGACCAAATCTCACTCTTTAATATTATGGAAACAAATATTGCTTTTGCATTGTTTACATATCTGTAAAATTTGGACAGGTTTCGTGAAACAGACAGTAATCACAAATGGTATAAACCCGATTTATCCAGTCACAGCCATACACATGTAGATGATACAAGTCATGTGATTTTGTACGATGTGCGATTTTTCATGAGAAAACTATATACAGAAGCTGATAGTTTCTGTAAATGACGTCAAAAGTTCGCATTTGCTCTGAATATTTCGTCAACTTTCGATGTCATTTACGGAAAACATTTTTCAGGAGATATGGCCCACCTTTTTGGGTACAAACTCACATGGCTTGTCTCATATTTAACAAACGTCACACACGCAGATACGGAAGCCCATTAGGGCTACTTCACTTTTTTTTAATTTCCAATTATTCAAGATATTTTATTGAATTTTTTCGAGTTCTTTTCTTGAATTTTTATGTTCTTTTATTGAATTTTCGAGATCTTTTCTTGAATTTTCAAGATACTTTCTTGAATTTTCGAGATCTTTTCTTGAATTTTCAAGATGTTTTCTTGAACTTAAAAGTTATTTTCTTGAATTTTCGAGATATTTTCTTGAATTTTCAAGAATTCTGCATGTACTCTGTATGTGAGAAAGGATCTTGAAAATTCAAGAAAAGATCTCGAAAATTCAAGAAAACATCTTGAAAATTCGAGAAAAGATCTCGAAAATTCAAGAAAGCATCTTGAAAATTCAAGAAAAGATCTCGAAAATTCAAGAAAAGAACTTGAACATTCAAGAAAAGATCTTGCATAAATGGAAATAAAAAAAAAGTGAAGTGGCCCTAATGGGCTTCCGTACGCAGAGATTACGATTACGTATACTCATACAACAGTACAAATCAAATCAAATCATGTGTTTAAGATTGGAACTAGTAGTAGTAGTATATCTTATTTCCTCTATTAGGAGAGCACTATCGACAGGCTAACGCCGCGGACCAGGGACCCCGCACCTCCATCTTCATTAGTGGGAGAAAGAAAGATAACGAACACATGATAACCATACTACAGTGAAACCTCTCTAAACCGGACACCCTGGGACGTCCCCAGGGTGTCCGGTTTAGAGAGGTTCCACTGTAAATGTGACATGTATGTGTATGTATGCGGGTGTGCTTTGCAAACTTGGAACAGGCATTACCACCAGCGATAGATGACAATGAAACCTATACAATTTAACAATACAGAGACTGCCTGAGTGTCCGGTTTAGACAGGTTCTACTGTATTTCACAATGTCATAAACATGTCTAAAGAGTCTATAAATACAGAACATTATCTGACAATAAAGAAAGAGACATGTATAACATCTCTTCTAATAATAAAGGTCTCCTTTTTTATTGTCAGAAAATGTTTAGAATCAATTTTATAAAAAAAAAAAATTATACATGTTTCTGACATGTTTTAAAATATCTTGTGTTCATTATTCTATTCACGACTTAGTTGATTGTGGGGGGGGGACAAGCTGTGTGTGGTGTGGGGCGGGGTGGTCCTGGCCCCGCGTCGTTAGCCTGTGCACAAACCAGGCTCAGTACTACAGTAGCTAACTACACGTCCTGAAGTTTATCAGTTTTGGACCCAATGTTTCAGCGCTATATATGTGGCCATTTAGCCCTTAAGGCCACCGTGTGTCAGATAAGTTTCTAGTCTACAATTTGATTGTTTAAGTAATCAGTCCCAGCACATTGTGTGAATATATGAAAACCGCTTTCTTTACAACATGCATACCAGATATTACTTAGCTAAAAATAACGACATTCTCGCGAAGATTTGCTGTTCAAAGGTTTCCAAACAAAACAAGCGAAATCGAATGGCAAATGCAGTGAAAACGATTGCGTTCAACAATAGCATGCATAGAAACGGTTATCGTTTATCTGTTTCGTAAGTGAAAACGATGATTTCGTTGAAATACATGGCTTTCAGCTATTTAAATGTCTGTCGTTTCAACGTATCAATTTGACATCGTGTTTATTGTGTTT
>CM055277.1:27337280-27456618 GCA_029237695.1 Conchocele bisecta
CGAGAGGCTGATGTCACAGCGTGACGTGGAGGTGATCACAAGGGCGTTCTGACGTGCCACAGAAACGTCACACTTGTTCATTGATGAATAACCCTTCCAACTCTAAATAACTGCAATGAAATGTACCGAGTTACGTTTCCGACCAATCCAAGTGTCACAAAATGATTTTCAGACAAGTCCATTTATAAAACGTGGGTGTTTCCACCTCCCCCCTATAGAAATATATGAAGATTACTTGCAAAAAGAGCAGACCCTGATGAAACGGCTCGTTACGAGCCAGCTCATCTGGATCTACACTGCTTGCAGACAACACTGTAGGTATATATTGTTGAAAGGGTTAAGCATTTCAAGCCGCGTCTAATATCGCCCACTCAGTTTATATAACATTTAGTTTCGACCATATTTATTACAGAACAAATTGTACAACAAGCATATAAAATATAAAATCTCCTTATGGTGGAGATCCAGAGATCTGTAGAAGACTTTTACTTTTACATCGGGAACCACACAAAGTATGGGAGCGGTTTACTAATTATCCCGTATTTATTGATATCATTAATTCCAACTATCCGTATTTTTGCCATCGATAAATCGATTTACTACCGAATACATACTGAATTAATAGCAAAGTCGAGCCCCATAGCGCTGTCATACTCTTTATTCAGTAATTATTGATATAAAACATCGAATTATTGATATAGCAAACATCTGGATAGAGAGCACAATAAATAACTTTTGAATGGAGATCCATGATAACTGCCGAACAAGACTATCAAACAAAGTGCACTGTTTTATTTATCTTATATTTAAGGGTGGGAATTGGCTCAAAGAACATACCCGAGCATATGAGCCCAGAAAAAAAGTCAAGCCAATGGCCGTTCCGGGCCAGATAAGGTCTATTTTGCGAATTTAATATTGCGTGCAACGCAGTCGAAACGTGTGCATTAGATTATGGAGGTTATGAGACCGTTAATTTAACCTAGGTAGTTCATTCTCGTACCGCCGAAAACTATACATTACAAGTGCGGACTTTATTGAATTGTTTGTTTGTCTCAGGGTCCATTACCATAAACAGCGCCCCCTATCTAATTATATGTGCACGGTGAGCATAGTACGCCACGGGCACCTGCTATTTGGATGGGTGCATGAAATCACATACCAGCGAGCCGTTTCACTAAACTTGGTACGACTAAAATGTTCGTAAGTGCAAAATTATGATAGTCTGTAAATTTCACATTAACAATGTTTTCTTGTAAACAATTATTGGATTTACATTTATTGAGCACAGGCTGCAAATGCAGCCTATGCTCAATAGATGTAAATCATCAATTGAAATTTCCAGACGATCATAAATAAACACTTACGAACATTTTAGTACGAAGTTTAGTGAAACGGGCCCCAGTAGCCTAGCATTACAAGGCCACAAGATAATACAAGGGGCACTAATGTAACTAAATCTGGGAAATACACACGACCACATTCCGGCTGATAACTTCCTTATATGTGGCTGTGACTGGAGAAATGGGGCTTATGGGATTTGCAACCATTGTACATCCTGATCAAATAGTCCACCCTGCAGTCTGATGACGATCTGTATCGCTTGTTAGAAGCATGACGGGTGTTTCATTGATGGAATTGCGAACAGTGCAGACCTGATCAGACTGTGTTTAAAGGCACATGCCCACTCAGTCTCAGTAGACACAAACTGTTCTTTATATCAGAGTCATCATCTGAGACATTTTATTCACCATTACCCCGCGTATTGATTGGGATTATTATACATTTTATATCAGACGTAAATTTTCACACTCATATCAGGGGTATTAACCATGTTTCCTTAAACTGTTAACGGACATTACTATTTATTCTCTGTATCATTGTTTGACGTGCAATGATCATACTTCTTAATCTGTTGAAAATATTATTTTTTTTCAGGTGACGCATTTAATTAGTATAAATAATTAACAAATATCATGCCTCATTTTCTGATACCACCGCGAGTTACTAGCGGGAAAATAAATATTACTATATGATTATATCTGTATAGCGGGCACTCGTAATTTTTAGAACTGGTGGAATAGTGACACAATTATACACTTATTTAATTGCTATAGAGAACAGTTTGCGTCTACTGCGTGGGCAAAGTACCTTTAATAGTTTATTACACTTGCGAGTTTGAATACACGGTGTTATTACACTGCAAAAGACGATTTTATGAAATAATCTGTAATTAGTGCAAGGTGAGAATACGTATAAAGTTTAATGTTAACTTTTATTTTACACAGTTTGTTATTTCAATAATTTTACTCTGGATTCCGCCAATATTTGACGTTCTCAGTGGACAATGTTTGCACATTCCTGTTGGACAACGCGATAGGGAAGCTTTTATCAAATCCGGGATCATATCCTTTATCTGGACTCGTGGTTGATGAATAAGCATACAATGTGGTCTGCCACGACGCAATGGGACTAACTGTGTTGAACACTTGGAACGTTGGAAGCGAAACGTGTCGTCTGCTGTTGTGTGGTGTTTTGGCATCTTTCTCAATGGAAACATGATATGGCCGCACATGAGGATCGGATCCTTTGGAAATGAATCTACGGTGCTGCAAATAATTGTTTTTATTTAAGTGAAATGGAAATTAAAAACTAAACAGCAGCCGACAACATTTAATTCAGAATTGAAAGGGTTAACATGTGAGTTGGGAACGTCATGCAGCGCGATACAGTTCTAATGTCTTCGTTTAACAAATGGTAGTGTGAATTTCTCACCAACTGTATAGAAAACAGTGTAGCCCCAGATCAGACTACGCACATGCGCAGGCTGATCTGAGGCTAAACTGGTTGCACACAAACTTAGGGAAGTTTTTCTCTCACTCTCACTATGCGTGTCATACGTCACTCGTTTATAGTAGATGTATACGGCTTATTGGTGTTGTAAACATTTCAATTGAGTTTAAAACGTCGGACAATACACACGCATATTACGGAGTACACGATTGGATATAACCAGAGACATAGACATACTTACAATCCTTGATATACATTTCAAAATGGCCTTTGTCGCATCACTTTACAAGGCGTTCAAACATTTAGTAAGCGACATGGGAACTGAAGGACGAGCCGGGGCACGTAAGCTCTCCCTACACCAATGTGCCGACCACGATGGTAAATTGGTGGATTTATATTGTGAGAAACACGACGACATCTTCTGTAGTTCCTGCCGGTTGACGAAGCACGGAAAATGCAAGGTGATGTCCGTACGTGACATGACAAATGCGGCTACATCCGGCAAACAACTGTCCGCTGCTCTCGAGTCGATGACCGCTATGAAAAGCAGGATTGAACTTCTCAAAGGTGACAGGGAGAAAGATCTTGAAGCTTTAACAAACCTGGAAAAGTCGTGTATCGAAGATATCCAAGCGTTCAAGACTAAATTGATAGAACTGATAGAGCGGCTTGAAAGGGAAATGCTCGAAGCTATGGAGAAGGTCGTTGAACCAAAGATGGTCGTTCTGCGTGAGCATGTTAATAAGTGTCATGTCCTATTGCAACAGGTGTCTGCTGACATGAAGGACGCCGATGACGCGACATCAATCGATGATCACATGACGAGTGTGATTGTCACTAACAGACTGCGTAAGACTCGACGTACAGCGCAAACAGCTCTAGCCGAGATAGAACCGAATGTAGATGGAATTAACTTGACATTTGTACCGGCACCCACCCTATCCGATTGCTTGACAAACGTCGATCGGTTTGGCACACTGCATGTATCAAAGCCTCTTATCGATATGCAAATTGAAAGGTTTACACGGATAGACACGTCTAACAATATAACCGGTTCAGCAATATTGGCGGATGGACGGGTGGTATTGGTTGGCGAATCAAATAACCAAGTTATTCTGTTGGATAAAATGTTATCCATCAAATCAAAATTGAAGTTAGCAGACGCGCCCTGGGACGTGGCCGTTGACATTTCCGGTGATGTCATCGTGACGTTGCCGGAGATACTGAGGCTGCAGTGGATCGACGTGGGCCGCGGACTCCAGGCGGGCCGCACCGTCTTCATCAGTTTGCCGTGCTACGGTGTGGCTGTCCACGCCGGGGAGGTGTACACCGCCGTGCGGGGCTGGAACGGCGGCTACGTCCTGGTGCTGGATAGACGCGGGGAGGTGATACGGCGGATTGGGTCGGACGCCAGTTGTATCCTCAAACATAAATCTCCATACTACGTTACCGTGAGCCCGCGAGGTTTGGTTTTCATATCACACTGTAAGGGACACCACGTCACGTGCTTCACCCCAGCAGGAGACGTCGTGTACGACACTACACCCGACTACATACATGATCCACGCGGAATGTTAGCAGACGACAGTGGAAACCTGATTGTCTGCAGTCGGCAGTCTAACGGCATTATCGTGCTGGGGAAGGACGGCCGCCGCCGCAAGACATTCTTGTCGTCTGCAGCTTACGACTGGACGTCGCCGACCTCCATATCGTACAGACGGAGTGACAACACGATTATCGTTACTATGAAGCATAACAGACCCAGTTGTATCGCATACAAACTAAAATCAGGAACATTTGTTGTATAGAACGGGCTTTCGCAGTGTAATAACACGGTGTATTAAAACCATAATACACTAGTGTAATAAACATGTAAACGAGACCGCTATGGAAAATACATAGGGTCGTTTCTTATGAAGTCGGTAAACTATTTAATAAATATCGTATCGTATTTTGTTAATTTCACTTAATTGTTAGATTATATTCAGTGCACAAGCACACCATCATATATTAAAGTTGTAGCGGTCTTATTTGAATATGTATTCCTCGAGTGGATTATGCCAGTGTAACTTTAATAATCTAAGGGAGACAACTGCGATTGACGTTATGTAATAGCGATAACCGCTATTCTCCCCCTTAGTAGTGGTATTGGCGTATGTTGGCCCTAATTCTATTTGTGTCTATGTGCTGGGTATGTTATCCTGTAATTGTGCAACACGCTATGTTATGTCATTTGCTCCCCGGCTAGGATAATGTACATTATGCGACCAACGTAGTCCCAGATCAGCCTGTGCATCCGCGCAATCTGATCTGCGACTACGCTGGCCGCTATTCCGTCAATGTAGCGAAGTTTATGTCACCGAATAAGCATGTTTGATAAGATTGTTGATTGTCTGGTTGTAGGAATGTACACGATGATCAGGAGCTACACTGGCCATACATATCCTAGCGGCCGTTTTATTGGTCAGTGGTACACGCGGAGACCAGCATAAATCGGTCCGTGGCTGCCAAACATATTTTCTTATACGTCATTAGTGAAAAGTATAGACTTTGACCTTCCTGGATTTTGGACAATGTTTGATGTTCACACAGTGGAACCTCTCTAAACCGGACACACCTGGAATTCCACAGAGTTTTCAGGTTAGACATAGATTCTGCTGTGAACGATCTACCAGAGCACCTCTACATGAACATTTGTGCTTTTGAATCATAAACATGCAATATTCTGTAGTTGAACTATATCAGCAATCCCACACATAGGATCATGCTTTTCGCTGGGCATAGACATATTATACAAATATAAAATTCAATTATATTTTCCTGTTCTGTGGTCCGTTTCAATAAACTTCGTACGACAATGAAGTTCGTAACAACAAACGTGAAATATACAACAACATTTACACTGACAGCTGATGTTGACAAATCATTCGTGGTTGTGTTAACATTTAAGGGTGTATACACATACTAGTAGGAGGATGATGGTAGCATTATGGAACCACGTTAATGTCAAGAGGAAATTAACAACAAGCTTCGTACAAGCTTATTAATCGTACGAAGTTTAGTGAGGCGGGTCCATCAACGTCCGAGTATAACCGAGATCTGTTGACATCTCAAGCCCCTTTTTATCCAGGCTGTCACTCAGTACTAATAGTATTACTTTTAGGAGTGAGGCCTGTCAATATGACTGGATAAACGAGGTTTATGACATTTATGACCAGCCTATCGATTGATCCAGTCACACAAGATATGTGCATACAATTTATCCCTTCAACTCAGTTCGTATGTGCCGTGAAACACGGTGCCGTGAACCATTTTTTTGATATCCTGTCAATACGACCTAATCACTGCGTATGCATATTTGCGATTGTCATACTAGTAGATTCTCCGATTTTGAGGATGCGGCTCGGGTTATTTTTTTGCATTTTAAATCTATTTGTAGGGTGTTGACGGGGTTAATAGAATAGTTGGTTAGTGCCGTGAATGGGAAAAATATATGGCGCGGCACGGAAACTGGATGGGCTCTGCAGAGCCTCGCCCATCCCTTTTCCTAAACCTCGCCAGATATTTTTTCCCTTTCACGGCACTAACCTACTATTCTTTATATATACGACCACTTAAATCACTCAATTCAGTTTTTATTTCGAGTCGGCATATACAATAAAATACAACACCAAGTGTTTTATTGACATTAAACATATGAACGATTATAGCCGACTAAATGCAAACTAGTGAATGGAAGTGTTTACAGAGGACTTGATATTTAACATATTAACAATTTTACTGTATACATGTGAGCTTTAATTGGAGAAACATCTGACAGAGCTGGGTTTGTTGGCTTGGCGCCCAGTCTATAAACTTATCAAACTGTACATCCGTGCGGTCACAACGGGGTCTACACAGTTTCTCATTAAGTGGATGTAACACAATTGCCAATAATGCATTAAGTCCAGCTTTGTCAGGTGCTGGTACAATTTTTATATTAACTGTATATATATAACATAAATATGTAAGTTGTTTGACGTTTAAACCGTTATCGTTGTAAACAAGAGTGTAATTGTATTCAACAGGGCTGTACCTTAGTATACATGTATGTGGCTGTGACTGTGGACATGTGGCTTATGGAATTGTTGTTCAGTGTAGCTCCTGATCAAACGGCACACTCATGTAGCCTGACATCAATATATATTAATTGTTAGAAGCATGGCGGGTGTTTCATTGCTGGAATAGCGAAGAGTGTAGATCCTGATCAGACTGTGCGGATGCTCAGGCTGATCTGGATCTACCCTGGTCGCAAATAGAATACAGAGCCAAGTTAGACGACTGTGTACTTCTAAAACGGGTCCTTGTCAGAGTTGTCTCTCTTATACCATACATTTCCACCAACAAAAGTTAGGTTTATATACGAGAAATAAACACAGTTAAGTGTCGGGACGCCGGCAATAATATCTCAGCGCTGAGACGCATTCTAGCGGCTGGAGGTAATGAGGAGGAGGGGTCCGCGGTAACAGTCCAATGATGGGGTGGAGGAGATGTGAGCGTGACACATCCCACTAAGCCTAAAAAAGAGAAGAGAAGAGATTTAAAGCGAAGGCTTAGTGGGATGGGCCCAGAAGGGTTTTGCTGGCGCGGGTTCGAGCCTCGGTGGGACCTAAAACTTTTTTTGTTATAAATTGCTTAAATTGTTTATTATTATTAATAAATTGTTTACTGCACCAATATAATTAATTTTATAATTTTAAGAAAATTTTTAAATTATTTTTTAAAAATTATTTACTAAAATATCACAATTTCCAGGATGGTGGTGCTGTGACATTTCCTCCGACTTTATCTCCAAGTTTTACCCTAAGTTTATCCCAATCAGTACTCTCAATCTTGGGCATGGTGGCGCGCGCTTTGATTCTAATATCATTTTTTAATTATTCATATCTCCTCATTTCTTCCACAACGGATTCAAACTCTAAATTTGATATTTCATTATCGGCCAACGCTTTGGACACCATAACGTCGATGCTATTTTTCTTAGACCTAGCTAGAACGGATATTCTATCATGTTTTCTACATTTTTTCTCGAGTTTTCGACCAGCCACCCTAATTAACATACAAAGTATTCCAGATACAACTGTAATTCCACTCAAAACCCCAGCAATTGGAACTGTTACAATTGTAGATAGCGTTGCGGTAGTCCCCGCACCACTCATTACAGATAAGCTTGACAGAACCGTACTAGATGCCTCTGCTAAATTTGCAACGCGCTTATATTTTTTAGCGATTCTTTTTCTATTTTTACATTCGCTAACTAAACTATCCTGCATAACGACGATATTATCCAACCTAAAATGTAAACATCTTTCGCGAATTGGATACAGTGTTGATGGATTGGTATTGACAATTGGATACAGTGTTGATGGATTGGTATTGACAATTGGAAGCGGTGATTCGTTCATGATTACAATTCAAGTTCAATTAACAATGTTACAACAGTGGAAGAACTCGCTGGGTCAGCGATTTTCGTAACAAAGTTAATAATACTACCTTCGGAAAGTCTAATTGTATCGTCACCGGCGAACAAAACCACCGATGAAATTTCTCCAGCGAGTTTATTGACTCCAACCCTCCGTTCTTCCCCATCCACTACAAGATTTATCACGACCGCGCCCACAGATTTACCATTAGCATTAACTGAGCAGACAGCCATTCGGAGAAGTGTACCTGTAGCTGACATGTCGTATCCACCATATTCATTGCTCGCTTTGACTCCGAATGAAAATTCATAGAGCCCTTCAGTCAATGGGCCCCGCTTCTCAGCCCAAACTGTGATGACACGTTTTTGCGTTTTCATTGTTTTCAACAGTCCGGCAAGCCCCCCGATAGAGGTATGCACCTCAGCACGAATCTTTTCAGAGGTCTCCTCAAGTGCTTTGTTCGCGGCTCTACGAACACGTTTCAGTTTTTCAGAAACTTCGGCTATTTATCCACATAGTTCAGTAAGTGTTGCTTCTCTGATGAGAGAGTCTTCTAAGCGAAACACCCTATAAGCCTCCATAAGGGCCGCCTGGTGGTCTTCTTTGAGTCCCTCAACCCCCAACCGGGTCTCTTTTTGAAATTCTGTTATTTTTTCGTCTAGTTTAGTAAGTGCTGCTTCTCTGATGAGAGAGTCCTCTGAGCGCAACACCCTATACGCCTCCGTAAGGGTCGCCTGGTGGTCTTCTCGGGCTTTCTCAATACCCGTTCGGACTCCCTTAATCCCCAACCGGGCCTCTTTTCGAAATTTTGTTATTTTTTCACCTAGTTCAGTAAGTGCTGCTTCTCTGTTGGGAGAGTCCTCTGATCGCAACACCCTATACGCCTCCGTAAGGGCCGCCTGCTCTTTCTCAATACCCGTTCGGACTCTCTCAATTTTCGCCCGGGCCTCTTCCCCAACTTGTGCAGTCGCCGTTAGCACTTCTACTCTAACATATGCTATGCTCCTGTGAATCCCGTTTGTGGCCTTCGATATAGTTTTATTGATCAGGGCCTTGGTTTTACCGGTAGTTAAAAAGTCACTCTCTGTCGGGACGAATCCCCCTTCTACTGGTTCCAAATTCTTTGAATCTGTCACCCAATCCCGATTGGAATTGGAAGAACTATCTGGTCCGTATATACTCATTTTCAATAATATTGATAATTCTATTACGAACATGCGTTTAATTAATTGGAAATGTCGAGAACGACCGAAATAGGGTAATAGTTATTCAACTTTCTCGCTTGATCATCGAGAATAGAGACCGTAAATTCGTGGATATGTCCCGATTCCAAAACTTTCAACTCGGGGCATGGGAAGTCTAAGGTCATCGTATCCCAAAGAAACAGTCGCTGGCTTGCACGGTTTTCAGTAATGTGCTGGGGGATCTGTCTACCGTGTTGTACGATGTGTTCACCCGATCCAGGTGCACCCTGAGAGATTTCGTGAAGGCGAAGTCCACCGGGTTATCACCGACGTACTCACCCGGGGTAAACACTCCTTTATTTGCGGAGTATGTCTCTCTAAAACGAGTTGAATACCCAACCCCGGGGAGACCACTACCTTATTATCAGGGCTGATGGTCATTGTTGCGAGCCCGGTAGCCTTCGATAATGTGAGGTTGATTATACCGTCAAGAGTTGACAAAATCTTTGAGCTGTCTTATTCCCCACAGTCCGTGAGGCAGCTTTACACCGAATTGTTGTTCATCCTTCACATAGTAAAACCCTTCACTCTTTCCCACATTCTGCCATCCAACCGTGGAGGTGATTGATCTGAGGCCCACCTGGCGTTTTCCGCAGCAGTTGTCGATTGACTTCTGAAGTTCACAACTCTCTTTTTGAACATTAGTGATAGTAGCAAACATAATAATATCTTTCAATGGATACCAAGGCATTTAGCTTTAATTCAAATGCAAAGTACGCGGTCGGTGGGGTATTAGACACTAAGGCTCCCCGGCTGGTGCACCCCACTATCCAAGTTAGTGGTGGAAAAGGCTTTCAAACCAACTTTCCCGACATCTTTGAACAATATAGGCTGCCCAAGATTACTACCATGGAGGCCGTAAACGGGTGGAAAGCAACACCGATACAGTTTTGGCAGAATCAGCTCAACTTCGCCGTATGGTGCGCAACAGCCGGATGCGGGGTTTCCTCTCAGGACCATCTGGCCGCGGAGGATCCCTTCTTGAGGGCCGTTTACAACTTTCACGCGTATTACACTTATTAGGAGATTCTCAAAGAACAGAAAATCTCTCTGCTGCAGGACGACGGCTGGAATCCCATTTCCAACGCATACGACCGTAGGGCGTTCGAAATAATTTGTAACGAATTTAGGGCCCCAAAAGACGCGGACTGGCACCAGAAAGCATTTCCTAGCAGCACTGGCCTCGGGGACGTTCTCATTCCGGGCCAGTCCGGGAATTGGACGCAGACTGATTTTAGACACGATCACTCCGGCGACCACATCGTCAGTCGGAACGCTGGGAATTTTGACCCCACGATCCGGGGCGAACTGGTCCATAACCTGGCCAAACTCACGGAGCTGGATAAACATATCACGCTGGAAGAAATGAAACTGGAGGAAGCCCGTGGCGATAGAGAATCTACCGAGCGGATCACCGAACGCCTGCAGTCGTTGCGGGATGAAAGAGCAGCTCGTTTGGAGGCTGCCTCGAATAACCGTGAGGCTCTCCGCACCCAAACAAGTCGGATCCGCGAAACATTGCGATATATTGATACATGTATCAATAATTAATTTATTATATCAATAAGTGATAAATAATAGCAAAAGCGTGCCCCACAGCGCGGGTTTGCTGTTTGTTCAGTACGTACAATGAAACCTCTCTAAACCGGACACCCTGGGAGGTCCCCAGTGTGTCCGGCTTAGAGAGGCTTCACTGTAAATCAGGTATTTGATCATGAATCATAGCTGTGTGCTATGTGATCACGGACAGACATTATCACCTGAGCTAAATGAACAGGAAACTCATCAACAATAATATCACAGGTGTTTTCTTGGTGTCCGGTTTAGAGACGTTCCACTGTATTGATATAAAAATATCGAGTAAAAGTTATTGCCATAACAAATACTGAATAAAGAGTAAATAAAACACAAGACATAGTCAAGAGAGGCATGATAACCGCCGAACACGACTACCAGGAAATAATACTTTGTTTTATTTATCATATAAAGATATGAATTGGCTCAAAGAATCTTTCATACCCGGGCATATGAGCACAGAAAATTGTCAAGCCAATGTCCGTTAGCCCGATTTCTTTTCCGAATTTAGTATATAGTTGCAAGGCAGTCGAAAAATTATGGAGGTTATGAGACCGATAATTTAACCGAGGTAGTTAATTCTCGTATCGCCTCCTATCACCGTACCTGTGACACATACCGGCAGTCTAGTATTACAAGGCCACACCATACTACAAGGGACAACAGTGTATCTAAACCCGGCAGAGAAACACAAACGACCACATTCAGGCTGATAACTTCCTTATATCAGTATATACGTATTTGGCACACGTGCAAATATGTCGCGGCCAAGTGTGCGGTGTGTCTTTGTTTGTTTATTGGCCATGTTGGCTAACTAATTGTCTCGGAGCTCGTCAAAGTAGCTGGCGTCAGCACAGTCGTATATTGATGTACATATATGTGAACACTGTCTCGTTACTGTATACTATACGGCACATCCAGTGATCAACTCTGCCACCGTTGTGTGTTCCGGCCATCAGTCAGTTTCACCTCTTCTGGTGTTTGACAAAGAACGACAAGTTTAGTCAGCAGCTGGGCATGTATACCATTGACTAATATTGGTAAGATTAATGCAGCTGGGCGTGTACATGATCAACATCATTGATAAATATTGGCAATATTATCGCAGCTGGGTGTGTACGAGCTCAGAACCATTGACCAATATTGGTAATGTTCAACATCATTGATAAATGTTGACAAGATTATCGCAGCTGGGTGTGTACGAGCTCAGAACCATTGACCAATATTGGTAAGATTAACGCAACTGGGCGTGTACATGTTCAACATCATTGATAAATATTGGCAAGATTACCGCAGCTGGGAGTGTACATGTTCGGAATCATTTATCAATATTGACAGTATTACCGCAGCTAGATGTGTACATGTTCAGAACCATTGACAATTATTGACAAGATTAACGCAGCTGGGTGTGTACGTTTTCAGAACCTTTGACCAATATTGACGAGATTAACGCGGCCGGGTGTGTATAGGTTCAGAACCATACCAATATTGAGGAGATTAACGCAGCTGGGGGTGTGTACATGTTCAGAATCATTGCACACTATTGACAAGATTAACGCAGCTGGGTGTGTACATGTTCAGAACCATTGACAAATATTGACATGATTACCGCAGCTGGATGTGTACATGTCCAGAACCATTGTTAATTATTGACAGGATTAACTCAACTCGATGTGTACATGTTCAGAACCATTGACCAATATTGACGAGATTAACGCAGTGTACATGTTCAGAACCATTGACCAGTATTGACCAGATTACCGCAGCTGGGTGTGTACATGTTCATAACCATTGGCCACTATTAACAAGATTAACGCAGCCGGGTGTGTACATGTTCATAACCATTGGCCAGTATTGACGAGATTAGCGCATGTGGGTATTTACACCTTCATAACCATTGACCAACATTACCGCAGCCAGGTGTGTACATGTTTAGAACCATAGCCCAGTATTGACGAGATTACCGCAGTTGGTTGTGCAGATGTTCAGAATCACTGACCAATATTGGCAAGATTACAGCAGCTGGATGTGTACATGTTCAGAATCATTGACCAATATTAGCAAGATTACCGCAGTTGGTTGTGCAGATGTTCAGAATCATTGACCAATACTAGCAAGATTACCGCAGTTGGTTGTGCAGATGTTCAGAATCATTGACCAATATTGGCAAGATTACAGCAGCTGGGTGTGTACATGTTCAGAATCATTGACCAATATTGACAAGATTACAGAAGTTGGGTGTGTACATGTTCAGAATCATTGACCAATATTAGCAAGGTTACAGCAGCTGGGTGTGTACATGTTCAGAATTGTTCAAAATTGTTTTATGTTTGACACATTCTGTTGATGCAAATTAATCACGTTTCCTCTGCCATTATATACTAATATATATAGTGGGTACACGCTTTTATTATGGAGAGGATATAGGTGTACATTTTAGTGAAGGACCACGTGTTATGTCGAGTCGCTGGACTTTTTCATGCGTTTACTGAGTTACCGTCTCTAGTTCATTATTGTAATATTTTAATCGGATTTCCCGACTGTTGTAACTTTAAAATTTAGTTGGATCACTTTGTGTATCCTGGCTGTTATTTATCATTTACAGTCACATGTACAATAACATATAAAAACCGCATCATCTATACTAAGTCCAAGAGTCGTAATAAGTGGCGAGGCATTACACATTCGAGCCATAATACAAACACAGGACGGGATACGACTGATGATGTAACATGAAATTTATTACACGAGTTTTACTGTTTTCATAAGAAACGAGGCTATTCTCGGCATAGCCTAGTTTATTATGAAATCGGTCAACGCGTCGGTCAATAAGTTTAATAAGTATCCCATCATATTACATTAACATAAATGTTAGATTCGCTACTGTCCAAGCACCATGTTTTCTGTATTTGTCTCGTGTGTATACGATATTTATTACTCTAGTGTATTAAGAGTTTATTACACTTTCGAGTTTTAATACACGGTGTTATTACACTGCAAAAGACGATTTTATGAAATAATCTGTAATTAGTGCAAGGTGAGAATACGTATAAAAACTATCGTTAACTTTTATTTTACAGTCAGTTATTTTAATATTTTTTCTCTGGATTCCGCCAATATTTTATCAAATCCGGGATCATATCTGTTATCTGGGCTGTGCACACAGTCACGTGGTGTGTGAATAAGCATAAAATGTGGTCTGCCACGACATAATGGGACTAACTGTGTTTAACACTTGGAACGGGAAACGAAAAGTGTTGTCTACTGTTGCCGGTTTGGTATTTTGGCATGTTTCTCAATGGAAATAAAAATATTTTCCTTTGGGATTAATTATACGGTGTTGCAAATAATTGTTTAATTAAGTGAAATGGAAATTAAAAACTAAACAGCAGACGACAACATTTAATTGAAAGGGTTAACATGTGAGTTGGGAACGTCGTGCAGCGCGATACAGTTCTAATGTCTTCGTTTAACAAATGGTAGTGTGAATTTGTCACCAACTATATAGCAAACAGTGTAGCCCCAGATCAGACTGCGCACATGCGCAGGCTGATCTGAGGCTAAACTGGTTGCACACGAAATTAGGGAAGTTTTTTCTCACCATGCTTGTGATACGGCTGATACGGCTTATCGGTGAGGTAAACCTGTCAATTTATGTTAAAACGTCGGACAATAAACACGCATATTACGGAGTACACGGTAGGATATAACTTTCAAAATGGCTTGTGTTGATGGCTCGAATTCTACTGGAAAGACGTCGAAGGTGGACGGGAAATACAAATGTAATCCGTGTAAAGAATTCGGGTCTACCAAAGACGCCACCATGTATTGTCGGAACTGTGACGAATTTATGTGCGAGTCTTGCGCATCACTTCACAAGGCGTTCAAACAGTTGCGAGATCATGTACTGGATTTAATAAGTGACATGGGAACTGAAGGACGAGCCGGGGCCCGTAAGATCTCCCCACCACATTGTGCCGACCACGAGGGTAAATTGTGAGAAACACGACGACATCTTCTGTAGTTCCTGCAGGCTGACGAAGCACAGAAAATGCAAGGTGATGTCCGTACGTGACATGACAAAGGCGGCTACATCCGGCCAACAACTGTCCGTTGCTCTCGAGTCGATGACCGCTATGAAAAGCAGGATTGAACTTCTCAAAGGTGACAGGGAGAAAGCTATTGAAGCTTTAACAAACCTGGAAAAGTCGAGTATCGCAGATATCCAAGCGTTCAAGATTAAATTGATAGCACTGATGGAGCGGCTTGAAAGGGAAATGCTTGAAGCTATGAAGAAGGTTGTAGAACCAAAGATGGCCGATCTGCGTGAGCATGTTAATACGTGTGATGTCCTATTGACACAGGTGTCTGCTGACATGAAGGACGCCGATGACGCGACATCAGTCGATGATCACATGACGAGCGTACTTGTCGCTCACAGACTGCGTAAGACTCGACATACGGCGGAAACAGCACTAGCCGACATAGAACCGAAGGTAGATCGAGTTCACTTGACATTTGTACCGGCACCCACCCTATCCGATTGCTTGACAAACGTCGATCGGTTTGGCACACTGCAGATTACTCCCGGACTGGCGACATCGCTATCTATCTCGTCCGACAGTCTACATGTATCAAAGCCTACCGATATGCAAGCTGTCTCGTCCGACAGTCTACATGTATCAAAGCCTCTTACCGATATTCAAGTTGTCACGTCCGAAAGTCTACATGTATCAATGCCTCTTATCGATATGCAAGTTGAAAGGTCAACACGGATAGACACGGGGTCTGACAGTATATCCGGTTCAGCAATATTGACGGATGGACAGGTGGTATTAGTTGACCGACCAAATAATCAAGTTATTCTACTGGATAAAATGTTATCCATCAAATCAAAAATGAAGTTAGCAGACGAGCCCTGGGACTTGGCCGCGGACGTGTCCGATGACGTCATCGTGACGTTGCCGGGGCGTAAGGAGCTGCAGTGGATCAATGTGGGCCGCGTACTCCGGGCGGGCCGCACCGTCACCACTAGTGATCCGTGTTACGGTGTGGCTGTCCACGCCTGGGAGGTGTACACCGGCGTGTGCTGCTGGGGCGGCTACGTCCTGGTGCTGGATGGACGCGGGGTGGAGACACGGCGGATTGAGCTGGCCATGGACGACAGTGATTTCTGCACGTGTGTATGGCCACGCTACGTTACCGTGAGCCCGCGAGGTTTGGTTTTCATATCCGACTATGATGAACATCGCGTCAGTTGCTACACCCCAGCAGGAGACGTCGTGTACGAAACTGAATCAAGGGACATACGTGGTCCATGCAGAATGTTAGCAGACGACAGTGGAAATCTGCTTGTCTGCTGTCGGGCGTCTAACGAGATTGTCTGGGGAAGGACGGCCGCCGCCGCAAGACATTCCTGTCGTCTGCTGACGGCGTTACGTCGCCGGCCTCCATATCGTACAGACGGAGTGACAACACGCTTATCGTCACAATGGAGGATAACACACCCAGTTGTATCGCATACAAACTCAAATAAGGCACATTTGTTGTATAGAACGGACTTTCGCAGTGTAATAACGGTGTATTAAAACCATAATACACTAGTGTAATAAACATGTAAACGAGACCGCTATGGAAAATACATAGGGCCGTTTCTTATGAAGTCGGTAAACTATTTAATAAATATCGTATCGTATTTTGTTAATTTCATTCAATTGTTAGATTATATGCAGTGACAAGCACATCATCATATATTGAAGTTGTAGCGGTCTTATTTGAATATGTATTCCTCGAGTGGATTATGCCACTGTAACTTTAATAGTCTAAGAGCGACAACTGCGATTGGCGTTGTGTAATAGCGATAACCGTTGTTATCCCCCTTGGTGTAGTGGTATTGGGGTATGTTGGCCCTAATTATATTTGTGTCTGAATGCTGGGTATGCTATCCTGTAATTGTGCAACATGCTACATGTATGTTATGATATTTGCTTCCCGGCTGGGGTAATGTACCTTATGCGACCAACGTAGTCCCAGATCAGCCTGCGCATCCGTCAATGTAGCGAAGTGAAATCTACAACAATATTTACACTGACAGCCGATGTTGGCAAATCATTCGTGGTTGTGTTAACATGTAATGGTGTATACACGTACTAGCAGGAGGATGATGGTAGCATTATGGAACCACGTTAATGTCAGGAGGAAATTAATAACAAGCTTCGTACAAGCTTATTAATCGTACGAAGTTTAGTGAGGCGGGTCCATCAACGTCTGAATATATCCGAGACACGGGGCCTTCAACATGAGCAAGCCAATCGTGATCCGAGATTATAAACCCCGTCGAGTACGTTGTAGATCAGGCAGTTTGATTGGTCGAGACTGAGCACAGCTCAGCCTCAGCCAATCAAACTTCCTGCTCCATCTCGCTACTGTCTGTTTCACGAAATCTTCCAAATTCCGAGTAGTTTATGCTGTATTCAATTATTTATTACCACGTATCGTGATAGACAGGGGAGATAATCTGATGACGTATTCAAGATCGCTACAACTCTATCAGGTGGTGTAAGTTTTGACACAAACCATTCGTACCACAGAAGGTGTACGATAAATCTCATGAAATATATTTACAAATAATTACGATATTTTCCATAAATGACGTCGGAAGTTGATGAAATGTTCAGAGCGAATGTGGAATAGAATTTCCTCCTATTTGCTACGTAAGTTCGTCAATTTTCCTGGTCATTTACAGAAAATCTCAGAGTCTCTGTAAATATGTTTCTTGAGCAATGGTACATCTCCCTATCTACAGAATCCACGTTTGTGAACCGCAATCGTCATTTGTCATGGAGTGATGTACGAGACGTTTGGCATTTTCTACACTAGATAAATTAATTGCAGAAAATACAACTAGTGACCTTGGATTGCAAAAACGAACTAGATTTTCAACGATATGTATTGTTTCAGGTGTTATAAACATATATGAGCCAACCCGTATTTTCATGTGACTCAATATAATGGCGTACGGAAATATTGTACACATCTACAATTAAATTCCGTTTTATTATTCAGTTCCATCATAGATACAACGGGGTTCAGAAATATTGTTTATCCCGTCAACACAGTGCGTATGTGCCGTGAAACACGGTGTCGTGAAACATTTTTGATATCCAGTCAATGCAATTTTTGCATTTTACAGCCATTTGTAGGTGTTGATGGGATAAATAGAATAGTAGGATAGTGCCGTGAATGGGAAAAAATATCTGGCGCGGCACAGAAACGGGATGTGCTCGGCAGAGCCTCGCCCATCCCGTTTCCTGAGCCTTGCCAGATATTTTTCCCAATTCACGGCACTAACCTACTATTCTCTATTTACATTACGTTTTATTATTCAGTTCCATCACATTCCGCGCATGTCTGAGACCCAGTGCCTTTAACGACTTCAGAAGGCTTACATGTACAGTGTCTGTCTATAGTACCCCATTCCCAAACATCCTGTCGATTCCGCCGGCGGGATTGGGTGTCGGATGGCTGAGAATAGGGTTAGTCATGTTGAGTTTGGTGCCCGGCTGTGGAATATAATTATGGATTATCTCCAGACCCCCGCCCCCTATGGACTTAGAATTTCGCAATGTTGCATTGTAAGAACTTTTTAAACCGTAATAGCTGGAAACTTCCTATTTGGTACGTCGTTTCAATTTCCTGTGCAGATGCGCGAAGTCAATTTCGATTTTTGATTTTGTCTCCAGGCCATGTATTATCTCCCCCTTTTGGACTTTCTATTCTATTGTTAGAAGTAAAACTTTTAAACATTATAGCTGGGTACTTGATAGTTGGTATGTAGCTTCCTTATGATGTGCAGATGCGCAAAGAGAATTTCGATATTTTATTTGACCCCTGGGCCATGGATTATCTCCTCATTTTGGACTTGGAATTTAGCAATTGTTCCTTGTAAGAAGTAAAGCTTAAACCGTAGTAACTGTATACGTCATATTCGATATTGTGTGTAGATGCACAAAGTGAATTTCGATTTTTTTATTTGACCCCTGAGCCGTGGATTATCTCCCCATTTTGGACTTAGAATTTCGCAAGTGTCCCTTGCAAGAAGTAAAGCTCAAACCGTAATTGCTGGAGATGTTATATTCAGTATGTGGCTTACTTTGGTGTGTAGATGCGCAAAGTGAATTTCGATTTTTTATTTGCTTCCCGGGTCATGGATTGTCTCCCCGTTTCCGACTTTGAAATCTAGAAAAGTGGGTAGAGTGTGATGGCGCGCCATCGACGTTTCTCTCGTTTTATAATTATCAAAGGCATAATCTACAGCGTGTATGGTTCAAATATACTAGTCCAATATTCTGACAGGACAGGCTAAATTGACTTCAGCTTAAAATTCAACTTTCTCAACAACTAGAGCATATTTTATGTATTTATTTTGCATACACACTGATAGCCATATCATGAATATATTTCCAGAACAAAATACACGAATATTGTATAAATTGCAGAGGTTCATTTTTATGGGAAAAAGTATGCTTTTGATCTTTTTTTTTAGATTATTTTGCAACGAAATGTGGAAGTTTGCCGTATAAATATGTTCTTCGGTATGTTCACATGTTCTAATGATTTATGTAGTTCTATTATAATTTTTAATGTTGGGCCAAAATAAGTTACTTTATAACACAGATTTCAGAAGAATCCCCATGTAAGAATGTGAAATATTTTCATAACGTTGTAATAAACCCAGGAACAATTTCAAAGAAATAAAATTTGTTTTTTTACTGATTACCGTTACCAAAATGTGTGTGTTACAAAATCTCAGAATACCCCAAAGTTAAGAACTGTAGAACATTGCTGGAACATGTTACCATAATGAAGATATTATTCGTATGACAAAAGTGAACCTTTTCGTTGGAAAACAATCCCAAAAACTGTGATTTTCAAAATCATATTTTTTCACCAGAAAATTAAATTTAAGCAGCATCATACAGTTTCCGTGTTTCTTTTAAATATTTGCGGAAAACGATACACAGAACGTGTTCAAAAATCAACTTTAATTGTCGTGCTGTTCTGGAGATATATACATTTTATACATTTTAAGCCCTCGTCTGTTTAGGCTGTCTAGTAAGAACATTGGCCCAGTATACATGTATTTAAATATTCTAATATACAAGTTGTCATTATATACCAGGGACCCGTTTCACTAAACTTCGTACGACTAAAATGTTCCTAAGTGCAAACTTGCAAAATGATAGTCTGTAAATTTCACATTAACAATGTAAACAATTATTGGATTTACATGTATTGAACATAGGCTGTATATGTAGCCTATGTTCAATAAATGTAAATCCGTCAATTGCAATTTCCAGACTCTCTTAAATATGCACTTATGAACATTTTAGTCGTACGAAGTTTAGTGAAACGGGCCCCAGCTGTGTTTAAGTTCGATATGTTTGGTCATATAAGGAGCATTTGCAAAATATTGTTAACATTTATTGAACAATATACTGCAGCTATGCGATATAATCAGATGGAACTAATTATGCTGTTTGAACATAGACCCAATTCCACTACATATTGTATATATTACTCTGTGCTGGTGAGTATTCCACCTTTATCAATGTTTTCCCCACCCATGGTGGTGCAAGCCGGGGAATTGTACGAATTAAATCCTTGCCCGTCTACTTCCCCGCCTCACGGGATTACATTTCTGTCTAATTCCCGTGGGGCATGAGTAGCGTTTTCCTGCATAGCCGGACTGGCTAATATCTTCACCAGCTGACGTTTTGAATGTCTAATTAAAAATAATGCAGATTGATTGTCGTCTAATTTCCCACCCCACCACCACCAGCGGCCCATGGGCAGGAAAATCATTGATTGGCGCATGATTGCAGAGACATTGCGAAATTAAACTTCCCACGGGTGACCGCCTTCGTGATAGGAACATATATAGAGGATACCAGTATCAAGTTTATCAAGTTTATCAGGCAAGGCTAGGAAACGCGTAGGAATTCCGAGGCTTGCCGAGGAATTCCTACCGTTTCCGAGCCGCGCCTGATAAACTTGATATCAACGGAAAGCATACCCGTATTCTATTTATCAGGTAACGTTATTTACCAGCCAATTAAGTCAATTATTGATACGACAGTATATTATCAGTCAGTACGTATTCGGCCAATACGAAGTCCGTTATGATAAAATATACACATGCACATTATACTTTAGACATTATGTAGAAACCAGATGAAAAGCTTATGTAAACACGTTTATGTCATATTTGTATTTGAATAAAAAATGTGTTGTTGTATTTTAGTCATAGTTTATTATTATATTCCCATACTACTTAGCATAAATCGTTGTTGTACTGCGGAAATAGACGGTCTTACATGAGTGGTGATGTAATTTGATATTTATTAACCGAGATTACTGATGTCATCAGAAACGAGGCTGTGCCGCGTGTAATACATATCGTATTAAATCAACACGAGTGTTAGATTATATTTATTGCATGAGCACGTCATCGTAATGTGCAGCTGTACTGATTACCTAACATGTTTTTCTGTAGCGGGCGCATTTGTATATGTATTACACTAGTGTATTATAAATTTTAACACACCATACTATTACAATGCCACTAAGCTCTACTTAGAGTTGTCGCATAAATGCATTTTTCGTCTATTAACCACAAATATGTTTACGAAACCTGCCTAAATTATAAGGCTATATCCACAATTAAAAAAACAAGACTGTTTTTCGATAATACTACATTTTAGCAAAATAGAAGAATAAGACTTCTTTTTAGTTCTATAATGATGCTTGCAAACAGTGTAGATCCAGATGAGCCGGCTCGTAACGATGGTTTACCATTCCAACTCTACACGCTTCTATCATAACGTTTCAAAACAGTGTAGATCCAGATGAGCTGGCTCGTAACGATGGTTTACTATTCCAACACTACCCACCCCTATCATAATGTTTACAAACAGTGTAGATCCAGATGAGCCGGCTCGTAACGATGGTTTACCATTCCAACACTACCCACCCCTATCATAACGTTTGCAAACAGTGTAGATCCAGATGAGCCGACTCGTAACGATGGTTTACCATTCCAACACTACACACCCCTATCATAATGTTTGCAAACAGTGTAGATCCAGATGAGCTGGCTCGTAACGATGGTTTACCATTCCAACACTACCCACCCCTATCATAATGTTTGCAAACAGTGTAGATCCAGATGAGCTGGCTCGTAACGATGGTTTACCATTCCAACACTACACTCCCCTATAATAATGTTTACAAACAGTGTAGATCCAGATGAGCCGACTCGTAACGATGGTTTACTATTTCAACACTACACACTCATATCATAATGTTTACAAACAGTGTAGATCCAGATGAGCCGGCTCGTAACGATGGTTTACCATTCCAACACTACACACCCCTATCATAATGTTTACAAACAGTGTAGATCCAGATGAGCCGGCTCGTAACGATGGTTTACCATTCCAACACTACACACCCATATCATAATGTTTGCAAACAGTGTATATCCAGATGAGCCGACTCGTAACGATGGTTTACCATTCCAACACAACACCCCCCTATCATAATGTTTACAAACAGTGTAGATCCAGATGAGCCGACTCGTAACGATGGTTTACCATTCCAACACTACACACCCCTATCATAATGTTTGCAAACAGTGTAGATCCAGATGAGCTGGCTCGTAACGATGGTTTACCATTCCAACACTACACACCCCTATCATAATGTTTACAAACAGTGTAGATCCAGATGAGCTGGCTCGTAACGATGGTTTACCATTCCAACACTACACACCCCTATCACAATGTTTGCAAACAGTGTAGATCCAGATGAGCTGGCTCGTAGCGATGGTTTACATTCCACTACACACCCCTATCATAATGTTTGCACAGTGTAGATCCAGATGAGCCGACTCGTAACGATGGTTTACCATTTCAACACTACACACCTCTATCATAATGTTTGCAAACAGTGTAGATCCAGACGAGCCGGCTCGTAACGATGGTTTACCATTCCAACACTACACACCACTATCATAATGTTTGCAAACAGTGTAGATCCAGATGAGCCGACTCGTAACGATGGTTTACCATTTCAACACTACACACCCCTATCATAATGTTTGCAAACAGTGTAGATCCAGATGAGCCGACTCGTAACGATGGTTTACCATTTCAAACACTACACACCCTATCATAATGTTTGCAAACAGTGTAGATCCAGATGAGCCGGCTCTTAACGATGGTTTACCATTTCAACACTACACACCTCTATCATAATGTTTGCAAACAGTGTAGATCCAGATGAGCCGACTCGTAGCGATGGTTTACCTTTCCAACACTACACACCTCTATCATAATGTTTGCAAACAGTGTAGATCCAGATGAGCCGACTCGTAACGATTGTTTACAATTCCAACACTACACACCCCTATCATAATGTTTACAAACAGTGTAGATCCAGATGAGCCGACTCGTAACGAAGGTTTACCATTCCAACACTACACACCTCTATCATAATGTTTGCAAACAGTGTAGATCCAGATGAGCCGACTCGTAACGATGGTTTACCATTCCAACACTACACACCCCTATCATAATGTCTGCAAACAGTGTAGATCCAGATGAGCCAGCTCGTAACGATGGTTTACCATTCCAACACTACACACCTCTATCATAATGTTTACAAACAGTGTAGATCCAGATGAGCCGGCTCTTAACGATGGTTTACCATTCCAACACTACACACCCCTATCATAATGTTTGCAAACAGTGTAGATCCAGATGAGCCGACTCGTAACGATGGTTTACCATTCCAACTCTACACACCTCTATCATAATGTTTGCAAACAGTGTAGATCCAGAATGAGCCGGCTCGTTAACGATGGTTTACCATTCCCAACACTACACACCCATATCATAATGTTTACAAACAGTGTAGACCAGATGAGCCGGCTCGTAACGATGGTTTTACCATTCCAACACTACACACCCCTATCATAATGTTTACAAAACAGTGTAGATCCAGATGAGCTGGCTCGTAACGATGGTTTACCATTCCAACACTACACACCTCTATCATAATGTTTGCAAACAGTGTAGATCCAGATGAACCGGCTCGTAACGATGGTTTACCAAACAGTGTAGAACCAGAAACTCCGGTTCATAACAATCGTTATCCCTTTCAACACTACATACATCTATCATAATGTATGCAAACAGTGTAGATCCAGATGAGCCGGCTCTTAACGAACCGTCTCATCAAGATCTGCACCATGTGTGTATAGTTCCGTATAGTTTGAATAAAAAATGTGTTGTTGTATTTTAGTCATAGTTTATTATTATATTCCCATACTACTTAGCATAAATCGTTGTTGTACTGCGGAAATAGACAGTCTTACATGAGTGGTGATGTAATTTGATATTTATTAACCGAGATTACTGATGTCATCAGAAACGAGGCTGTGCCGCGTGTAATACATATCGTATTAAATCAACACGAGTGTTAGATTATATTTATTGCATAAGCACGTCATCGTAATGTGAAGCTGTACTGATTACCTAACATGTTTTTCTGTAGCGGGCGCATTTGTATATGTATTACACTAGTGTATTATAAATTTTAATACACCATATTATTACAATGCCACTAAGCTCTACTTAGAGTTGTCGCATAAATGCATTTTTCGTCTATTAACCACAAATATGTTTACGAAACCTGCCTAAATTATAAGGCTATATCCACAATTAAAAAAACAAGACTGTTTTTCGATAATACTACATTTTAGCAAAATAGAAGAATAAGACTTCTTTTTAGTTCTATAATGATGCTTGCAAACAGTGTAGATCCAGATGAGCCGGCTCGTAACGATGGTTTATCATTCCAACTCTACACGCTTCTATCATAACGTTTCAAAACAGTGTAGATCCAGATGAGCTGGCTCGTAACGATGGTTTACTATTCCAACACTACCCACCCCTATCATAATGTTTACAAACAGTGTAGATCCAGATGAGCCGGCTCGTAACGATGGTTTACCATTCCAACACTACCCACCCCTATCATAACGTTTGCAAACAGTGTAGATCCAGATGAGCCGGCTCGTAACGATGGTTTTCTATTCCAACATTACACACCACTATCATAATGTATGCAAACAGTGTAGATCCAGATGAGCTGGCTCGTAACGATGGTTTACCATTCCAACACTACACAACCCTATCATAATGTTTGCAAACAGTGTAGATCCAGATGAGCCGACTCGTAACGATTGTTTTCTATTCCAACACTACACACCCCTATCATAATGTATGCAAACAGTGTAGATCCAGATTAGCCGGCTCGTAACGATGGTTTACCATTCCAACACTACACAACCCTATCATAATGTTTGCAAACAGTGTAGATCCAGATGAGCCGACTCGTAACGATGGTTTACCATTCCAACACTACACACCCCTATCATAATGTTTGCAAACAGTGTAGATCCAGATGAGCTGGCTCGTAACGATTGGTTTACCATTCCAACACTACCCACCCCTATCATAATGTTTGCAAACAGTGTAGATCCAGATGAGTGGCTCGTAAACGATGGTTTTACCATTCCACACTACACTCCCCTATCATAATGTTTACAAACAGTGTAGATCCAGATGAGGCCGACTCGTAACGATGGTTTTACCATTTCAACACTACACACTCTATCATAATGTTTACAAAGTGTAGATCCAGATGAGCCGGTCGTAACGTGGTTTACCATTCCAACACTACCACCCCTATCATAATGTTTACAAACAGTGTAGTCCAGATGAGCCGGCTCGTAACGATGGTTTACCATTCCAACACTACACACCCCTATCATAATGTTTGCAAAACAGTGTAGTCCAGATGAGCCGACTCGTAACGAGGTTTACCATTCCAACACAACACACCCCTATATAATGTTTACAAAACAGTGTAGATCCAGATGAGCCGACTCGTAACGATGGTTTACCATTCCAACACTACACACCCCCTTTCATAATGTTTGCAAACAGTGTTTAAATCCATGGCTGGCTCGAACGATGGTTTATTCCAACACTACACCCCTATCTAATGTTTGCAAAATAACTGTGTAGATCCCAGAAAGAGCCTGGCTGGCGTAACGTTGGTTTACCTTCCTAACATACCCACCCCATTTCATAATGTTTTGCAAACAGTGGAGATCCAGATGAGCTGGCTCGTTAACGATGTTTACCATTCCAACAATTATCACCCCTATCATTAATGTTTACAACGTGTAGATCCGATCAGACCGACTCGTTAACGATGGTTTACCATTTCAACAACTCACACTTATCTTAATGTTTACAAACAGTGTAGATCCAAGGATGTGCCGGCTCGTAAACATGGTTTTACCATTCCAACACTACACACCCCTTTCATTAATGGTTACAAAACAGTGTTAGTTCCAGTGGAGCCGGCTCGGAACGGGAAATTTTTGGGGTTTACCCATTCCAACACTTAACAACCCCCTATATAATGTTTGCAAACCAGTTGTAGATCCTGATGAGGCCGACTCGTAACGTGGTTTACCATTCCAAAACCAACAACAACCCTATATAATGTTACAAACAGTGTGATCCAGATGAGCCGATCGTAACGATGGTTTTCCATTCCAAACATACACACCCCTATCATAATGTTTGCAAACAGTGTAAATCCAAATGAGCTGGCTCGTAACGATGGTTTACCATTCCAACACTACACCCCCCTATCATAATGTTTACAAACAGTGTAGATCCAGATGACCTGGCTCGTAACGATGGTTTACCATTCCAACACTACACACCCCTATCATAATGTTTGCAAACAGTGTAGATCCAGATGAGCCGACTCGTAACGATTGTTTACCATTCCAACACTACACACCACTATCATAATGTTTACAAACAGTGTAGATCCAGATGAGCCGACTCGTAACGATGGTTTACCATTCCAACACTACACACCCCTCTCTATCATGTAGATCAGATGACAGATGTAAACGATGGTTTTTTACTTTCAACATTTTACACCACCTGTATGATAATGTTTACAAACAGTGTAGATCCAGATGAGCCAGCTCGTAACGATGGTTTACCATTCCAACACTACACACCTCTATCATAATGTTTACAAACAGTGTAGATCCAGATGAGCCGGCTCTTAACGATGGTTTACCATTCCAACACTACACACCTCTATCATAATGTTTACAAACAGTGTAGATCCAGATGTGTCGGCTCGTAACGATGGTTTACCATTCCAACACTACACACCCCTATCATAATGTTTGCAAACAGTGTAGATCCAGATGAGCCGACTCGTAACGATGGTTTACCATTCCAACTCTACACACCTCTATCATAATGTTTGCAAACAGTGTAGATCCAGATGAGCCGGCTCGTAACGATGGTTTACCATTCCAACACTACACACCCATATCATAATGTTTACAAACAGTGTAGATCCAGATGAGCCGGCTCGTAACGATGGTTTACCATTCCAACACTACACACCCCTATCATAATGTTTACAAACAGTGTAGATCCAGATGAGCTGGCTCGTAACGATGGTTTACCATTCAAACACTACACACCTCTATCATAATGTTTGCAAACAGTGTAGATCCAGATGAACCGGCTCGTAACGATGGTTTACCAAACAGTGTAGAACCAGAAACTTCGGTTCATAACAATCGTTATCCCTTTCAACACTACATACATCTATCATAATGTATGCAAACAGTGTAGATCCAGATGAGCCGGCTCTTAACGAACCGTCTCATCAAGATCTGCACCATGTGTGTATAGTTCCGTATTTCTAAAAGCAACACCCCTTTCTGATAAATGAAATAGACATACAAATAGCATCATCGATAACGTTATTACATAGTCGACATACGGGGTCTACCTGTACATATATATCTTTCTCATTGGACATATAATGTAATCATTCACGTTGTAAAATAACTCCAATCATGACCGATATCGATACGTGTATCCTAGTGACCGATGTCGATACGTGTATCCTAGTGACCGATATCGATACGTGTATCCTAGTGACAGATATCGATATGTGTATCCTACTGTCAGTTTAATGAAACCTGCCCAAGTTTACGGCTATACAAACAATGCAATAACAATATATCTTTGATAATATTAAATGTCATCACAATTCAGGAATAAGCTTTCTTTTTGTTTCGTAAACTTTGGTCAAATATTGATTTTATTATGAAAGATGATTTACGTGTTCACAAATGGTACACAATCATGCTGCCCTTAATATGACCTCAGTCGCCATTTGACCTTCACAACTGTGCTTAAAAATACTTTTATCCCGTCAACACAGTGCGTATGTGCCGTGAAACACGGTGCCGTGAAACATTTTTGATATCCAGTCAATACTATTTTTGCATTTTAAAGCCATTTGTAGGTGTTGACGGGATAAATAGAAAAGTAGGTTAGTGCCGTGAATGGGAACAAATATCTGGCGCATCACGGAAACGGGATGTGCTCGGCAGAGCCTCGCCCATCCCGTTTCCTGAGCCTTGCCAGATATTTTTTCCCATTCACGGCACGAACCTACTATTCTCTATATCATTTTTAGTTGTTAATTAATTTTGCCATAGTTTCACCAATCTGCCACCGGGAGCATTCGCGTGCCGACAGGCCGCCCTTACTTGTTTCGTAATAAAATCAATATTGGACCAAATTTCATGAAATAAAAAGAAGGCTCAATCATTGCTTAACTTTAATATTATCGAGTGAACTATTATTTTTGTATTATTTATGTACATGTAGCCGTAAAATTTGGGCAGGTATCGCGAAACAGACATTAGTGAAAACAAGATACGACCATTCTTATCAGTCGCCTTTTAACCCGTCCATGCACAGTAAGCTGCTTTTTACACTCGTGTTGCACTCCTCGCCAGCGAAATAGGCGCCGGATTCGTGACGAATTCCCATTCAGCTACATACATAAGGTATTGCATAAACACATGTTCGTCTTGTAGCGCCGGTTACTAGACTAAAATGCGTTTATATGATATCTCTAAGTAGAGCTGCATGGCATCTCGTAAGGAAACCTGTGCAATTTTCGACGTGAAACATTTTACGGCGGTGCGGAGAGCAGCATAAATGTACAGTGGAACCTCTCTAAACCGGACACACTGGGAGGTCCTCAGTGGAACCTCTCTAAACCGGACACCCTGAGAGGTCCCCAGTGGAACCTCTATAAACCGGACACCCTGGGAGGTCCCCAGTGGAACCTCTCTAAACCGGACACCCTGGGAGGTCCCCAGTGGAACCACTCTAAACCGGACACCCTGGGAGATCCCCAGTGGAACTTCTCTAAACCGGACACCCTGGGAGGTTCCCAGTGGAATCACACTAAACCGGACACTCTGGGAGGTCCCCAGTGGAACCACTCTAAACCGGACACCATGGGAGGTCCCCAGTGAACCACTCTAAACCGGACACCCTGTGAGGTCCCCAGTGGAACCGCTCTAAACCGGACATTGAACTCCATATAAGTTAGATACAATGTGGTCCCTAGGATGTTCGGCTTGGAGAGGTAATAACTCATAATAATCTAGTGTAATAAATATACAAATGAGTTCATCGATAGAGAAACACGTTAGGTGATCAGAACAGCTTCACCGTACGATGATGTACTTATGCTATGACGTAATATATAAATTCGCGATGGATGACTTAATATGGCTTTTATTTAACTCGTTGATTGATGTCATCAGTCAACTCGTTGACCGACTTCATGAAAAACTCGGCATAGCATCGTTCGTTATGAAATCTGTGGATTTGTTTAATAAATTTCGTTTTAAATCAACACCCCTGGATGAGCCTCTATATAATACCAGAATATATGCATGCGTGAAGTGTGGCGCCAAATCTGCCAACGATACATGACAGTATACCGTTTTATCCCGTCAACACAGTGCGTATGTGCCGTGAAACATTTTTGATATCCAGTCAACATTATTTTTGCATTTTACAGCCATTTGTAGGTGACGGCATATTGAGTTACAAATCGAAAAACAAAGCATGGTTATCCCCATTCTAATGCACCTAGTGTGCTCCCTGCTTTCTGCAATGTCGTAGCATATCACGAATAGTGATATTTTTCATTACGTCAGCAGGTTGTTGTCGTCATAACCGCCTCACACCAAATTAATTTAAAGAAATGTAACTCCGCCGAAGAATATTCCCATTTCAAATAGAGATTAACGGGACTTTTTCTAAGACATCTATACATTTATTCAACTGTAATGTTATTTTAACAATTGTATTGCTTTTATATGTGTAGTTGCAACAGTTATTTCCTTTTATTCATTTAAAGAAATGCCAACATTTCTGCATTGGGTTCGTGTTATTTTTACAAAGGAAATGTCAACAACTTGTGTCGTAAACAGGCCTAGGATTTCCCTGAATTCAGGTGATTACCTATCTGCAATACAGTTTGTGTATAGTCATGTATGTGCACATCGTAAAGTTATAGGCTGGTACTGGCATATTGAGTTTGCATTTGAGCACTTTGCTAAATTCTTCTGTATTTTGGGCGGGTGGGGTAATATTTTTGGGAATTTGTTGAAGGGCCACCACACTGAAGTCACATTTGTCAGTGGTTGGTAGATTCTCTTTTCCGCTTTGGGTTGTACAGGTCAATATTGCAGAATGGATAACCGAAAATGTACCGAAATTAATTTGGAAATTCTTGCATTCCCCGCCGCTGGCCATTGTTTACAAAAACGCGTAGGGTTACATAAAATCTGTCAAGTTGTAAAACACAGACTGGTAAAACGGAGGTTTTATAGGTTGTGATTTTTCATATTTTATAGGCTGTGATTACAATTGACCAATCAGATGCGTCCTTTCTATTTTCGGTGCATTAGAATAGTAGGTTAGTGCCGTGAATGGAAAAAAATATCTGGCGCGGCACGGAAACGGGATGTGCTCGGCAGAGCCTCGCCCATTCCGTTTCCTGAGCCTTGCCAGATATTTTTTCCCATTCACGGCACTAACCTACTATTCTCTATCTATTTTCCTTATTTCTGAACCAACCAAAGTATATGTTGTGACCACTCATTTGAACCGTCATATACTTCTGATGAGAAATTATGTAAGATCCTCTATGTAACTCGGCATAGCCTCGTTTCTCATGATATCAATGAACTCCTTAAATACATATCATATTAACCCATCACTCATGTAAGATCCTCTATGTAACTCGGCATAGCCTCGCTTCCGATGAAATCAGTAAACTTCTGTAATAAATATCATATTAACTCATCACACATGTAAGATCCTCTATGTAACTCGGCATAGCCTCGTTTCTTACGAAATCAGTAAACTCATTTAATAAACATCATATTAACTCATCACTTATGTAAGATCCTCTATGTAATTCGGCATAGCCTCGTTTCTTATGAAATCAGTAAACTCCTTTAATAAATATCATATTAACACATCACTCATGTAAGATCCTCTATGTAACTCGGCATTTTCACGTCACGAACGTTATTTGTACATCAGACAAATTCACGGCAAAAATGACGCCAATGATATGAAGTTATGATGTATCTAAAACCTAAAGAAATAACATATTTTGTCCGTGCCCCGCCTCCGTGTTCATGTGTTGCTATGTTAATATGTAGAACAAATGTACTTAACTGTGATAGTGCACATGTTCAGAACCATTGGCCAATATTGATAATATTACAGCAGCTGGGTGTGTACATGTTCCGAACCATTGGCCAATATTGACAAGATTAACGCAGCCGGGTGTGCACATGTTCAGAACCATTGGCCAATATTCACAAGATTACAGCAGCTGGGTGTGTACATGTTCAGAACCATTAACCAATATTGACAAGATTAACGCATGTGAGTGTGTACATGTTCATAACAATTGACCACTATTGACAAGATTAACGCAGCTGGATGTGTACGTGTTCAAAATCATTGCACAATATTGATAATATTAACGCATCTGGGTGTGTACATATTCAGAACCATTGACCAACATTGCACAAGATTACCGCAGCTGGGTGTGTACACGTTTAGAAAAGTGTCCAGTATTGACGATATTACCGCAGCTGGTTGTGCACATGTTCAGAATCATTGACCAATATCGGCAAGATTACCGCAGATTGGTGTGCTGTAGATTTTACGATGTATCCATTACCTTCGTGTCCATATACGGCAACAGCTCGGTCGTTGTAGGACACAGTCAAGTTATGAATAATATAGACGGTAAACCAGTCCTGGTACAGCTTAGCAACAAGGAGTAGATTCTCAGGACAACGGCATTGATTGTTATTATTATGACAGAGAGATGAATAAAATACATGCTGCAGGAAAGGTATGTCTGTGCCAAACATTTTATTATATTATCTTGCATGCACTACACATGCATGTTACATTTACTGTTTGCGACTTGATGTGGGGGTGAGATAGAGATTTCGAAAGTGAAAGTAGGCGGTTCCGTCAAATAGGGGAAATAACTCATGGAAATCAACACGCATGACCCCGTGTTTGGCATGGATCTAGAACCGGCTTAGGTCACTGACTCCAGGAATGGAAGTAACAAAATTGATTTTGTCGCAGGTAGTTTGCGATTGTCATGTTTGTGTGAATGTGGGTCTATGGGAAATCAATTGCTTGTCCGTTTCCTGTATTCGCACCGACACTGCGGAATACTTGTGGAAATTTACTGAACTCTCCATCGGGCATTAAAATATTTCCTCCCGATTCTGAATTGGGTACAAACACATGACCGGATACGACTGATGATGTAACATGGAATTTGTTACACGAGTTTACTGATTTCGTAAGAAACGAGCCAATGCTCGGCATAGCCTAGTTTCTTATGAAATCGGTCAACGCGTCAGTCAATAAGTTTAATAAGTATCCCATCATATTACATTAACATAAATGCTTGATTCTCTACTGTCGACGCACCATGTTTGTTGTACTTGTCACTGTGTGTATACGGTATTTATTACTCTAGTGTATTAAGAGTTTATTACACTTGCGAGTTTTAATACACGGTGTCATTGCACTGCAAAAGACGATTTTATGAACTAATCTGTAATTAGTGCAAGGTGAGAATACGTATAAAGACTACCGTTATTTTACAAAGTCAGTTATTTTAATAATTTTGCTCTGGATTCCGCCAATATTTGACGTCCTCAGTGGACTATATTTGCACATTCGTTTTGGAGAACGCGATAGGAAAGCTTTTATCAAATCCGGGATCATATCCTTTATCTGGGCTGTACACAGTCACGTCGTGATGAATAAGCATATAATGTGGTCTTCACGACATAATGGGACTAACTGTGTTTAACACTTAGAACGCGGGAAACAAAACGTGTCGTCTGCTGTTGTTTGGTATTTTGGCATCTTTCTCAATGGAAACATCGTATGGCAGCACATGAGGATCATTTCATTTGGGAATGATTCTACGGTGTTGCAAATAATTGTTTTTAGTTAAGTGAAATGGAAATTAAAAACTAAACAGCAGACGACAACATTTAATTCAGAATTGAAAGAGTTAACATGTGAGTTGGGAACGTCATGCAGCGCGATGCAGTTCTAAGGTTTTCCTTTAACAAATGGTAGTGTGAATTTGTCACCAACTGTTTAGCAAACAGTGTAACCCCAGATCAGACTGCGCACATGCGCAGGCTGATCTGAGGCTAAACTGGTTGCACACGAAATTAGGGAAGTTTTTTCTCGCCGTACTTGTGATACGTCACTCGTGTGTTGTAGATACGGCATGTCTGTGGGGTAAACCTTTCAATTGATGTTAAAAAGTCGGACAATACACACGCATATTACGGAGTACACGGTAGGATATAACTTTCAAAATGGCTTGTGTTGATGGCTCGAATTCTACTGGAAAAACGTCGAAGGTGGACGGGAAATACAAATGTAATCCGTGTAAACAATCCGGGTCTACGAAAGACGCCATCATGTATTGTCGGAACTGTGACGAATTTATGTGCGAGTCTTGCGCATCACTTCACAAGGCGTTAAAACTTTTGCGAGATCATGTACTGGATTTAGTAAGTGACATGGGAACTGAAGGACGAGCCGGGGCACGTAAGCTCTCCCCACCACACTGTGCCGACCACGAGGGGAAATTGGCGGATTTATATTGTGAGAAACACGAGGAAATCTTCTGTTGTTCGTGCCGGTTGACGAAGCATGCAAGGTGGTGTCCGTACGTGACATGGCAACTGCGGTTACATCCGGCCAACAACTGTCCGCTGCTCTCGAGTCGATGACCGCTATGAAAAGCAGGATTGAGACTCTCATGGGTGACAGAGAGAAAGATATTGAAGCTTTAACAAACTTGGAAAAGTCGTTTATCTCAGATATCCAAGCGTTCAAGAAGAAATTGATAGAACTGATAGAACGGCTTGAAAGGGAAATGCTTGAAGCTATGAAGAAGGTCGTTGAACCAAAGATGGCCGTTCTGTGTGAGCATTTTAACACGTGTGATGTCCTATTGCCACAGGTGTCTGCTGACATGCAGGACGCCGATGACGCGACATCAGTCGATGATCACATGACGAGTGTGCTTGTTGCTCACAGATGGCGTAAGACTCGACGTACGGCGGAAAAAGCGCTAGCCGACATAGAACCGAAGGTAGATCGAGTTAACTTGGCATTTGTAACGGCACCCACCCTATCCGATTGCTTGACAAAAGTCGATCGGTTTGGCACACTGCGGGTTACTCCCGGACTGTCGCTATCTGTCTCGTCCAACAGTCTACATGTATCAACGCCTCTTACCGATATGCAAGTTGTCACGTCCAACAGTCTACATGTAGCAACGCCTCTTACCGATATGCAAGTTGTCTCGTCCGACAGTTTACATGTATCAAAGCCTCTTACCGATACGCAAGTTGTCTCGTCCGACAGTCTACATGTATCAAAGCCTCTTACCGATATGCAAGTTGTCCCGTCCGACAGTCTACATGTATCAAAGTCTCTTATCGATATGCAAGTTGAAATTTCAACACGGATAAACACTGGGTCTAACAATATATCCGGTTCAGCAATATTGGCGGATGGACAGGTGGTATTAGTTGACCGATCAAATAAAAAAGTTATTTTACTGGAAAAAATGTTATCCATCAAATCAAAATTGAAATTAGCAGACATGCCCTGGGACGTGGCCGCGGGCGTATCCGGTGACGTCATCGTGACGTTGCCGTGGAGTAAGAAGCTGCAGTGGATCGACGTGGGCCGCCTACTCAGGGCGGGCCGCACCGTCACCACCGATATGTCGTGTTACGGTGTGGCTGTCCACGCCGGGGAGGTGTACACCACCGTGTGGGACCGTGGCGGCTACGTCCTGGTGCTGGATGGACGCGGGACGGAGACACGGCGGATTGTGCTGGACGCCAGTGGTTCGTTTGTTTGTCCACACTACGTTACCGTGAGCCCGCGAGGTTTGGTTTTCATATCCAACTGTATTCAACATCGCGTCACGTGCTTCAACCCAGCAGGAGACGTCGTGTACGACACTAAACACGGGGGCATACGTGATCCATGCGGAATGTTAGCAGATGACAGTGGAAACCTGATTGTCTGCTGTCGGGAGTCTAACGACATTATGGTGCTGGGGAAGGACGGCCTCCGCCGCAAGACATTCCTGCCGTCTGCTGACGGCGTGACGTCGCCGACCTCCATATCGTACAGACGGAGTGACAACACGCTTATCGTCACAATGAAGAATAGCACACCCAGTTGTATCCCATACAAACTCAAATAGGGCACATTTGTTGTATAGAACGGGCTTTCGCAGTGTAATAACACGGTGTATTAAAACCATAATACACTAGTGTAATAAACATATAAACGAGACCGCTATGAAAAATACATAGAGCCGTTTCCTAGTAAACTATTTAATAAATATCGTATCGTATTTTCTCACTTTCACTTACTTGTTGCATTATATTCAGTGCACAAGCACATCATCATGTATTGAAGTTGTAGCGGTCTTATTTGGATATGTATTCATCGAGTGGATTATGTCACTGTAACTTTAATAGTCTAAGGCAGACAACTGCGATTGGCGTTATGTAATAGCGATATCCGTTGTTATCCCCCTTGGTGTAGTGGTATTGGCGTATGTTGTCCCTAATCCTATGTGTTTGTGTTCTGTATGCTGGGTATGTTATCATGCATCCGCGCAATCGGATCTGCGACTACGCTAGCCGCTATTCCGTCTATGTAGCGAAGTTTTTGTCACCGAATAACCATGTTTGATAAGATTGTTGATTGTCTGGTTGTATGACTGTACAAGATGATCACGAGCTACACTGGTCATACATGTCCTAGGGGCCGTTTTATTGGTCAGTGGCACACGCGGAGACCAGCATAAATCCGTCCGTGGCTGCCAAATATATGTTCTTAGACGTCAATTGTGAAAAGTATAGACTTTTACCTTCCTGGACTTTGGACAATGTTTTATGTTCACACAGTGGAACCTCTCTAAACCGGACACACATGGAATTCCACAGATTGTTCAGTTTAGAGAGAGATTCTACTGTGAACGAACTACCCGAGCACCGCTACATGTACGTTTGTGTTTTTGAATCATGAACAGACAGTGTCACTAGAGATACAATACTGTGAAATCAACTTGGAAAGTGCTTATGTTTCCGGGTGTCCGGTTGAGAGAGGTTCCACTGTAGCTGACCTTTATGAGCACTCGAGTACATATATGTGTGATTTTGAATCATCAACATACATTATTTTGTAGTTGAACTATATCAGCAATAAAACACATGTGCATGCTTTTCGTCGGGTATAGACATATTATACAAATATATACTTGAATTATAGTTTACCGTTTCAATAAACTTCGTACTACAATGAAGTTCGTACCTTATGCCCCATATGCGATAGCAATGGGGGCATATTGCGTTGCTCTTGAGGTTCCGTCCGTCCGTCCGTACGTCCGTCCGTCCGTCCGTGTATATTTACGTCGAAAAGTTGGTAAGAGTTTCTCCAACATGTAATATCTTTAATATTACGCAAAGGATTGCTTCGATACTTGGACACTTAAATCACCTGAACATTTGCACCACAATTAACACGACCTTGACCTTCGTCACCTTTGAAATGTCGCTGAAATTTTGTAAGAGTTCCTCCAAAATGTAATATCTTCAATGTTAGACGAAGGATTGCTTCGATAATTCGAACAGGTTGTAAGAGTTTCTCCAGTTACAGTCCAGGGGCTCGTTTCATTAAGCTTCTTCCGATTAAATGTTAAGTGCAAATTTTGGATGGTCTGGAAATTTCAATTCATGGATTTACATTTATTGAGCCTATACTCAATAGATGAAAATCCAATAATTGTTTGCAAGAAAACACTGTTAATGTGAAATTTGCAGACTATCATAATTTTGCACTTACGAATATTTCAGTCGTACGAAGTGAAACGCCCCCCCCCCCCCACCCACCTCCCCCGCTTTTCGTCAAGTCAATTTCGATTTTTCAATTTGTCTCCAGGCCATGTATTATCTCCCCTTTTTGGACTTAGAATTTCTATTTGTTTCTTGTTAGAAGTAAAAATTTCAAACATTATAGCTGGACACTTGATAGTTGGCATGTGGCTTCCTTATGATGTGCAGATGTTCATACGAATTTCGAATTTTTATTTTCCCTCCCCATTTTGGACTTGTAAGAAGTAAAGCTCAAACTGTAATTGCGGGAGATGTTATATTCAGTATGCGGCTTACTTTGGTGTGTAGATGTGCAAAGTGAGTTTCGATGTTTGATTTGCTTCCCGGCTCATGGATTGTCTCCTCGTTTGCGACTTTGAAATTTGGAAAGTGGGTATAGTGTGATGGCGCGCCATCGACTTTTCTCTCGTTTTATAATTGTCAACGGCATAAACTACAGCGTGTATGGTTAAAATATACTTTCAATGTTCTGACAGGACAGGCTAAATTGACTTCAGCTTAAAATTCAACTTTCTCGACAACTAGAGCATGTTTTATGTATTTATTTTGCATCCACACTGATAGTCATATCATGAATACATTTCCACAACAAAATACACGAATATTGTATACATTTGCAGAAATTCATTTTTATGTTGAAAATCTATTTTTTTTATATATTATTTTGAAAATATGGATATTTGCTGTATAAATATGTTCTTCGGTATGTTCACATCATAAATCACATGTTCTAATTTTTCTAACGGATTTATGTAGTTCTAGCATAATTTTCAAAATCAGTTATTTTCATAAACTGTGATTTAGTATAAACATATTTTATTCATATTAATGTCGCATGAAATGTACATGATGTAAATCACGAGCAAAACTCAATGTAATATGAACGGAATTCAGAAGAAAGCAAATTGTTTATCAGAAACTGTGATTTCAGAAGGATCCCCATGTAAGTTATTTTCATAAAGTTGTACTCAACTCATGGGGCGTGTACAATTTAAAATAATTTACTTTTTACTGATTACTACGGAGCCTTATAAGGGACATGAGAAGAGAAAAAAATTTCTGACAAATTGGATTATTTCGTTAGAACGCATTCCAATTCGTTCTAACGCATTCCAATTCGTTCTAACGATTTCAATTATTTCGTTCTAACGCATTCCAATTCGTTCTAACGCATTCCAATTCGTTCTAACGCATTCCAATTCGTTCTAACGCATTCAATTATTTCGTTCTAACGAGTTCGAATTCGTTCTAACGCATTCCAATTCGTTCTAACGCATTCCATTATTGCGTTCTAACGCATTCAAATTCGTTCTAACGATTTCAATTATTTCGTTCTAACGAATTCGAAATTGTTCTAACGCATTCAATGATTGCGTTCTAACGCACTCAAATTCGTTCTAACGATTTCAATTATTTCGTTCTAACGAATTCGAATTCGTTAGAAGCATTGCAATTCGTTCTAACGCAATAAATTATTGCGTTCTAACGAATTCGAATTCGTTAGAACGAATTGCAATTCGTTCTAACGCAATAAATTATTGCGTTCCAACGCATTCAAATTCGTTCTAACGATTTCAGTTATTTCGTTCTAACGATTTCGAATTCGTTAGAACGCATTGCAATTCGTTCTAACGCAATAAATTATTGCGTTCTAACGAATTCAAATTCAATACACAGCGAGCGACTGGATTCAAATAAACAGTGTCATAACAACAACAACAGTGCTATTGCCGGCATGGTAGGCCTAGTCCTATGGAACGCCAAATCTACATAAACTCAAATAATTAATGCTAGTTTCAAATAATTAGTGCTCTCTCTAATTCTATTAGTGCTCTCTCAATTTCAATTAGTGATCTCTCTAATTCAATTTGTGCTCTCTCTAATTCAAGTTGTGCTCTCTCAAATTCAATTTGTGCTCTCTTTAATTCAATTAGCGCTAGCTGTAATGATAATTAATAGAGAGAGCACAAATTGAATTAGAGAGAGCACAAATTCAATTAGAGAGAGCACTAATTGAATTAGAGAGAGCACAAATTGAATTAGAGAGAGCACTAATTGAATTAGAGAGAGCACAAATTGAATTAGAGAGAGCAAAAATTTAATTAGAGAGATCACTAATTGAAATTGAGAGAGCACTAATAGAATTAGAGAGAACACTAATTATTTGAAGCTAGCATTAATTATTTGAGTTTATGTAGATTTGGCGTTCCATAGGACTAGGCCTACCATGCCGGCAATAGCACTTTTGTTGTTGTTACTGCACTGTTTATTTGAAATCCAGTCGCTCGCTGAGTTTTGAATTTGAATTCGTTAGAACGCAATAATTTATTGTGTTAGAACGAATTGCAATGCGTTCTAACGAATTCGAATTCGTCAGAACGAAATAACTGAAATCGTTAGAACGAATTTGAATGCGTTAGAACGCAATAATTTATTGCGTTAGAACGAATTGCAATTCGTTCTAACGAATTCGAATTCGTTAGAACGCAATAATTTATTGCGTTAGAACGAATTGCAATGCGTTCTAACGAATTCGAATTCGTTAGAACGAAATAACTGAAATCGTTGGAACGAATTTGAATGCGTTAGAACGCAATAATTGAATGCGTTAGAACGAATTGAAATGCGCTAGAATGAATTGCAATGCGTTAGAACGAATTCGAATTCGTTAGAACGAAATATTTGAAATCGTTAGAACGAATTTGAATGCGTTAGGACGCAATAATTGAATGCGTTAGAACGATTTCGAATTCGTTAGAACGAAATAATTGAAATCGTTAGAACGAATTTGAATGCGTTAGAACGCAATAATGGAATGCGTTAGAACGAATTGGAATGCGTTAGAACGAATTCGAACTCGTTAGAACGAAATAATTGAATGCGTTAGAACGAATTGCAATGCGCTAGAACGAATTTGAATGCGTTAGAACGAAATAATTGAATGCGTTAGAACGAATTGGAATGTGTTAGAACGAATTGCAATGCGCTAGAACGAATTCGAATTCGTTAGAACGAAATAATTGAAATCGTTAGAACGAATTGGAATGCGTTAGAACGAATTGGAATGCGTTCTAACGAAATAATCCAATTTGTCGAAACATTTTTGCTCTTCTCATGTCCCTTATAAGGCTCCGTAGATTACCGTTACCAAAATGTGTGTGTTAAAATATCTCAGAATACCCCAAAATTAAGAACTGTAGAACATTGCTGGAACACGTGACCATCATTAAGATCTTATTCGTATGACAAAAGTGAAATTTTTCGTTGGAAAACAATCCCCAAAAACTGAGATTTTCAAACTCATAATGTTTCACCAACATACAGTTCCATGTTCATTTTTTTTTAAACATTTGCGGAAAACGTGTTAAAAAATCAACTTTAATTATCTTCCTGTTCTGGAGATATATACATTTTATACATTGTAAGCCGACGTCTGTTTAGGCTGTCCAGTAAGAACATTGGGCCAGTATTATGGAACGCCTTTACTGCCTCGTCATACTTCCAGTGGTGATGTCCTGTATTGTCAGCGTTATATTTTATACAAACATCTTTATATTATTTGTCGACTTTGTGCTATTATTTGCTAACGTCTTTGTATTGTGTACGAACGTCTTTGTATTCTTTACGAACGTCTTTATATTATATACACGCATCGTTATATTATTTGCTCACATTGTGTTATTATTTGCTAATGTCTTTATATTATGTACAAACATCTTTATATTATTTGTCGACTTTGTGCTATTATTTGCTAACGTCTTTGTATTGTGTACGAACGTCTTTGTATTATATACAAAATCATCTTTATATTATTTGTCGACTTTGTGCTATTATTTGCTAACGTCTTTGTATTGTGTACGAACGTCTTTGTATTCTTTACGAACGTCTTTATATTATATACACGCATCGTTATATTATTTGCTCACATTGTGTTATTATTTGCTAACTTCTTTATATTGTGTACGAACGTCTTTGTATTCTGTACGAACTTCTTTATATTATATACACACATCTTTCTATTATATGCTCAATTTGAGTTAGTATTCGCTAACGTCTTTATATCGTATACAAATGTAGTTTTATTATATACAAACATATTTGTATTATACGTTCACTTTGTGCTATTATTTGCCAACTTCTTTATATTGTGTACAAACGTCGTTATTTTGTATACTAACGTCGTTGTATTATATACATACCTCTTTATATTATGTACGCGGTACAAACATCTTTATATCGTCAACAAATGTCGTTATATTATATACACGCGTCTTTATATTATATGGTGACTGTGTGCTATTTTTTGCTAAAGTCTTTATATTTTGTACAAATGTCGTTATATTGTATACAAACGTCTTTATATTATTTGCTCCTCGTGTGTATTGTAAACACACGTCGTTATATTTTATGCAAACATATTTATATTATATGCTCACATTGTGTTATGGTTTGCTACCGTCTTTATATTGTGTACAAACGTCTTTATATTGCATACAAAAGTCGTTTTATTATATACAAACGTCTTTATAGTATTTGCTCCTCTGGTGTATTGTGTACAAACGTCGCTTTATTATATACAAATATCTTTCTTTTGTACGCTCTTTTTGTGTTTGTATATGTTAACGTCTTTATACTGTCTACATATGTTGTTTGGTTATGTACAATCATCTTTATAGCATGTTCTGCCACATATATTATTGATATAACCAATTATATTGAATCCAAGAGACTATTGCCACTCATGCGGCCACACTGATCCGAGTTGACAAAATGGACACGGAAATGAGAACAATTCTAAATAAATTGTTCTTGGTTCTACTATTTCGACATTTGATCAGAAAATATTACTCCAGATGTGGTATGCAAGTTGTCGATGCATGAAATGAGGTTTTTGGGGGTAAATAATAGTAGTGATATGATGCAGCTCCGAGTTGAATGTATAAAATATGGTCAAAGATGTACAATGTTTCCAAATGGTCGTCATGAACCAAAGTATAACATTTCCAAAGACACACTTCAGACTTTGATCGAATCAGGATTTAAAATAAATGAAATTTCGAAGCTACTGTCGGTATCCGAGAGAACAATTTACAGAAGGATGAACGAGTTCACCATCACTGTCTATGACTTTACTGACATAGATGAGTCTAGTCTTGAAACAGAGGTGAGGCAAGTGACGTCTGAATTTCCAAGAGTAGGCGAAACGATGATAAGACAAATTCTACAGGAACGTGGAATAAAGGTAAGTGATACGAGGAGTGTGTTAATAAAAATGTGACTTTTATGGATTCTAGAATGCTATCTACTTAGCTCGAATATGCAAAGCATGTTGGAGGTGCTATCTTCAATATCATTGTGCCTACCCCGACCAAACTTCATAAGAACCTTACTACTATTGAGGACGTACCACCCAGGTGTTTCTGGTGGTCTTGACCTACTTATAGGTCACGTATAAGTTTAATGAAAACATTTTTGATGAATCTATATATTACAAGTTGTTGATGAAGCTTTATTTTTTCACCCGCTGATCTCAGGTTCATCACACTTTATCAGTACGTTAGTACCAATGACGTTCCACCCGGATGTTTCGGGCATTGACCTACTTTGTCCCAAATATAGGTCACGCCCAAGTTTAATGATAACATTTTTTATGAAGCTATATCTATGCATACGCTTGTCCCAGGTCCAACACAAGTAATCAGTACCTTAATTAACTATCATTGATGACTTCCCATCATGTGTGTTTCTGATGGCTGCCAATTAACTTTGCCACCATTTCTCCAATCTGCCACCAGGGCCATTCGTGTGTCGACAGGCCACATCTTTGTCGTTTCACCTGAAATTTTCATTGTGTTGCCATTCTAATTGTTCAACCAAGTTGGCTGACTATTTTATAAAATGTCTAAATTTAAATGTCCATTGTGAATACGTTTATTTTTGGTCACCCGATATATTCCGTCGCCATTCTCGAAACTGGTGGCCTTCAAAACACAAGATGGCCGCCATATATCTTGTTCAGCAGAAAGCGATTGGTATACAATAATTATGTTAGTGCATGGTTGTCCATATATGTTGATTTATTCTGTGTTTTGTTATGGTCTAAGTATAATATCTATACCATTATATGTATTGAGGTTCTGTATGTTCAAACTGGCCACCAAAATGACTGAAATTGTTGCAATTTTGATATTTATACCTGGCCGGGATGTGTACATGTCTCCATTTCTCACATACTGTAGTTCATTGTATCTACCAGAGTTCTGTGTATCAGGTTATACGTGTAACAACACCTGGAGGATTGGCTGGCCGCATCATCGTAATTAAGTATTCGTAGTATGCGCCAACGTTATGTCAAACGAATAAAACGAAGACGTTCCAAATAACATCCATAATGGCGCGGCAAAGCAACGATATGTTTCTTTCGACGTTGACATCATCCTATTTTAAACGTCATTAGCAGCGTCGGTGACTCAATAAAATCACTACATTTGTTAACATGCGCTCACGTTTGGTAATATGAAGAGCTTACAAAGAACGGGAATATGTAATACGGCGTATTTATAATTTATTTATTGCTAAATATTACAACTATTTTTTTTCTGTGGAGATTTTCAACTCCATGCGAAAGTAGTCAATGACGTATTCTCACCGAGATGTATCGGATATCTCCCAAGTTGTCCGCTATTTGGAGTGTGAAGTCATGTGCTAAACAGAATCTCAAACGAGTTTCCATTTGATACAAGATTTATGAAACTCGTCAGCAATTGTATGCACCTCGCCAGAGGCTCGGTGCATGAATTGTGCTCGACTAGTTCATAGCCATAACTCTCATAGCAAATGGAAACTCGTTCGAGATGCTATATATATAAGTCAACTTTGTTATCTTGAAACTAAACAATTTTCAAATTCCGCAGGTAACAAGGTCACGCTTACGAGAAGTTTTACACAACACTGATGCAGTTGGAATTACAGAAAGGCTACGTCGGAGACTACACAGGAGGGTATACAGTGTTTCAGCACCGAACCATTTATGGCACTTGGATACCAATCATAAATTAATAAGGTGGCATTTTATAATATGTGGATGTATTGACGGATTCAGTAGGTTTATTGTGTTCTTGAAGTGTGAAGATAATAACAAAGCCGAAACAATTTTGAGATGTTTTTTGGTTGCCACCGAATCATACGGTACACCGCTGCGAGTCCGCACAGACCAAGGAATGGAAAACATTAAAGTTGCAGAGCATATGATTCAGACACGAGGATCGAATAAGCGAAGCGTTATAGCAGGAAAAAGTACCCACAATCAACGGATTGAATGGTTATGGCGAGATGTTTATGAAGGGGTGCTTTGTTTTTATTACGATTTGTTCCACTTTATGGAAGATAATGGAATTCTCTCGATCCGTTGAATGAGAATCACATTTATGCCCTTCATTATATTTTCATTGACAAAATTAATGAAAAACTCCAGATTTGGAAGATGGCCTGGGCAAGACATCGGCTACGAACTGTCCGATCGTCTCCTCTACGACTTTTTATGGCAGGAGCGAGGAACTGTCCCATTGACATTCCGGTCACAGATTCAGAATCGTATGGTGTGGAAGGAAACATATACTTAAATGTAAATGAAACTAATGATACAAGACCATCACTAAGTTCACTTGACATTCAAATAAGCGATGAATGTACGCAAGACTTGGACAGACATTGTCCTCGGTATTGGCACTCCAGTAACTATGGTATAGATATTTACTTGAAAGCAGTAGAAATTATTCAGAGACACATGACATAGACATTGTTATCCTGGCATCACTGTTACATAGACATTGTATTTATCAAGTTGAAATCATATCAGCTGGTACACAGGTTTATACGATTTGTTATCTATAATGAAATAATGACTTCACTATGCTGAAAAAACGATATGTTATTTTGACATGGTTATGTCGTTATTTTGACATAGCTATATCGTTATTTTGACATAGAAAACAATTCAAGGTAACACATATGGGCAACAGATCTTCCTATAAATTAAACAGTGGTATGAGACAGAACATATTAGATTATTTGCTAAAAGCAGAATAGCCGACAGAATGACATTTTGTTTTTGACAGATGGGCAGGTACATGTACAAGCAGTAACGTGGCAGTCTGTTGGTGTTTAACGGCCTATCAACAGCTAATGTCATTTAAGCCCGGGCCAACGGGTTTGATCCGTATTCAACCTGCTGCATTGGGGTGGGGATGGGAGGGGGGGGGGGGTACGAATAGTCGCAATACTCAAGGAGTATACCCAGTATTCAACCTGCTGCATTTGGGGGGTGGGGATAGGATTACGAATAGTCACAATACTCGACAAGTATAACCAGATTCAACTGTCACATACAAAATACAAAGACGTATGTGAGGGCCAAACCAGGTATCTAGTCGGGATTCCGGTAAGAATAAACCCTGATCGACCCATGTAATGTTGCAGAGTAGAACAATTGACTCTAAGTCAGGTGTTAAATGTGCTAGTCCCTTTTGTCTGTTGGCAGCCTGTATTGTACCAATTGCATTCCACTTTGTTTCTACATGTATAAAGTAAAATGTTGGAATTGATCAGATTATGAGCCAACCCATTGAAAAACCTACAACTTGCTATTTCCAACCAGCATATGAGTAACCAGATTGCTCCTCGACCCTGCACAGTGTCTGCACAGTTTTGCAAAGCTACAAGGCTGTACCAAAACTTTACCAAATAAAGCTTCTGGCAAGCACAGTAGACCCTGATCAGACTACACATGCTGGTCTAGGTATATGCTGGCTGTACATTGCAAAGTTGGAGGTTTTCGAATGTATTGGCTCATACATGCATATGCACACATTTGGGTGCATTTTCTTTGGATGCAAGATAATATGAAACCATAAGATATGGAATGTATTAAAATAAGACAAGACTTAATTGAACAAAGAGCATTTATTTAAAAAAAAAGTAGAGCATGGAGTGCTACATAAATCATACGTAATTCTCTTAGTCTGTCAATGTTGGGAAATATTACAGTATAACATGTGTTAATACATTTGCATAGTGTTGCTCTCCATGCATTCACAATGTTTGCATACAATTTAAATCTGTAGTAAACCCTTTAAACCATAACTTCGGAAAGGCTTCTCCTTTGGATCATGTCTGCCAAGTTTGGCAACAATTTGCAAAACTGTTTTGAAGGAGAACACATTTGAACACGTGTTTACGACGGAAGGACGGGCGGTACGAAAAGCGGAAACAATAGCTTACATGAACATGTTACATAGAGGATCTTACACGAATGACGATTTAATATGGTATTTATTAAACAAGTTTAAGGAGCTCATAGGAAAGGAGTTCATAGGAAACGAGCCTAAGAATAGAGTTTCTTATGAATTAATTAACTCATTCAATGAATTTGATAAATACCATATTAAAATGTCACAAATGTTAGAATCTGTGAAATCTAGGAAATCATTTAATACAGGCGGGTTCTAAATTATAGAAGTTTTGTTTGTTTGTTGGGGTTTAACGGCCTATCAACAGCTACGGTCATTTAAGGCCGGGTCAATGGGTTTAGTACTAAATCCCATATATTACCTGTACAAATGCGAGGAAAATCCCAAAATCAGAACTGAATATTTACAATAACAAAACTATATATTCAGCCCTGAAATCAGAATAATCCTGATCTGATGCCAGGTCTTCGCCACAGCAGAATCACTTGGCCCCTCCCAAAAGCAGTAGTATCAGTAATAATCTTACTACTTTAATAATGGGCAATAACCAAATTCAACTCCCAGGTAACAAAAGAGCCAAAGATAGCTACAAAATGTGTTCATCGAACACGGATGCCCCACATATCGCTTTGATAATAAATGAGGCCAAATTCCAAGTAAAAAATCTTTTTTGCCCGAGCGTTAAAAGTTTTTGAAGCACCAAGTATGTGACCTTGACCCTGGTCTTGGCAGGGGAAAGACAAACGTTGATTTGGCACAGGGCAGTAGAGGACCATTATAGCAATGCGTATATGAAGTATGAAGCTGATCCGTGAAAGAAAACAGAAATTATAAGATATTTACCTGAGCGTTAAAGTTTTTGAAGCACCAAGTATGTGACCTTGACCCTGGGCTTCACGGGGGCAGGACGAACGTGGATTTGGCACAGGGCGGTAGAGGACCATTATAGCAATGTGTATATGAAATATGAAGCAGATCGATCGAAGGATGAATACATTATGAGACATTTACCTGAGCGTTAAATTTTTGTGACGGACGGACGGACGGACGGACGGACAAGGGTAACATTTACACCGAGCGATAAAGTTTTGTGACGGACGGACGGGACGGACGGACAAGGGTAACACTAAATGCCCCCTCCACTATCGTGGTGGGGCATAAAAACGTACCTGATGGCCAAACCAGGCAAATCGTGATTCCTATAAGGAGGAACCCATACCGTTAATTTACGCCGTCTCATTCGAGCGACCACCACCCACAAATGATAAAAGTATATTTTTACATGACTAAGCAAAACATTGCTCATCATTTCAAGTATGTCCATGTCAGAGATCAGGGGCCCGTTTCACTAAACTTCTTACAACTAAAATGTTCGTAAGTGCAAATTTAAGATAGTCTGTAAATTTAAATTTATGGATTTACATTTATTGAGCATAGGCTGCGTATGCAGCCTATGCTCAATAAATGTAAATCCAATTATTTACAAGAAAACAATGTTAATGTGAAATTTACAGACTATCATAATTTTGCACTTACGATCATTTTAGTCGTACGAAGTTTAGTGAAACGGCCCCCAGGTGGGTGGCAGGTGGGAGCATGCAATGGATAATTTAACAATCAGGATTCATCCTTAACGGATTTCCGACTCGAGACCTGGTTTGGTCCTCACATACGACTTTGGCATTTTGTATGCGACAGTTGAATTTGGTTATACCCCTTGTGTGAGTATTACGATTATTCGTAATCCTATTTTAGGTGAAGGGGCCAAGTGACTTTGGTGTGATATGGTCCCAAAATCAGAACTATAAAACAAGAGGGCCATGATGGCCCTAATTCGCTCACCTGACTCCATGAACACCAGAGGAGAATGTGACATTGAGTTCATGTGTTTTAAAAAAATTGTGCTATTTTTAGATGGCGGTCATCTTGGATTAAGCGATGACTCTCATTTTACAAAATCTGAAAATGTTTCACCCAGCATCGGCCATGTGGTTCCCGAGAAAAAGACGTTAAAAATCTTGAATAAATGGACCTTTTGGTGGCCATCATGGATGACATAATCATCCGATTCCGACAAATATTGCACCAGAGTGATCGCCTCATTGATACCTTCAATTTGATATATGACATGACCATATTCAGTCAAAAATAAAAATAAATAAAAATTTCGTCGAAATCCGGCTAGCGGTTCATGAGAAGAAGATTTTTTAAGAATTTATGCTATTTTTAGACGGCGGCCATCTTGGATTAGCGATGACCTCCATTTTAACAAATCTGAAAAGGCTTCACCCATGGACCATAACTTTTAAGTTTGGGTACCATGGGCCAAGCGGTTCATGTGAAGAAGAATTTTGAAATCTCCAATAAAAGAACGACCTTTTGACATTTCGGCGGCCATCTTGGATGACATAACAATCCGATTTGTACAAAAAATGTACCAGAGTGATCGCCTCATTGATACCTTCGATTTGATATATAACATGACCATATTCGGTCAAAAATAAAATTTGACCCCACGGGCCACGCCCATTTTTGACCTCGGTGTCACCATTTTAACAACTTTGAAAGAGCATTGTACATCGATCATTCCTACCAAGTTTCGTCGAAATCCGGCTAGCGGTTCATGAGAAGAAGATTTTTTAAGAATTTATGCTATTTTTAGACGGCGGCCATCTTGAATTAGCGATGACCTCCATTTTAACAAATCTGAAAAGGCTTCACACATGGACCATAACTTTTAAGTTTGGCTACCATGGGCCAAGCGGTTCATGTGAAGAAGAATTTTGAAATCTCTAATAAAAAAAACGATCTTTTGACCTTTCGGTGGCCATCTTGGATGACATAACAACCATCGATGCGACAGAAAATGCACGAGATGATCGCCTCATTGATACCTTCAATTTGATATATGACATGACCATATTCGGTCAAAAATAAAATAAAATTTGACCCAATTTGACCCACGTGCCACACCCATTTTTGACCCCGGGGTCACCATTTTAACAACTTTCAAAGAGCAATGTACATCGATCATTCCTACCAAGTTTCGTCGAAATCCGGCAAGCGGTTCATGAGAAGAAGATTTTTTAAGAATTTTATGCTATTTTTAGACGGCGGCCATCTTGGATTAGTGATGAACCTCAATTTTAACAAATCTGAAAAGGCTTCAACCATGGACCATAACTTTTAAGTTTGGCTACCATGGGCCAAGCGGTTCATGTGAAGAAGAATTTTGAAATCTCTAATAAAAGAACGACCTTTTGACCTTTCGGCGGCCATCTTGGATGACATAACAATCCGATTTCGACAAAAAATGCACCAGATTGATCGCCTCATTGATACCTTCAATTTGATATATGAAATGACCATATTCAGTCAAAAATAAAATTTGATCCCAATTTGACCCCACGGGCCACGCCCATTTTTAACCCCAGGGTCACCATTTTAACAACTTTGAAAGCGCAATGTACATCGATCATTCCTACCAAGTTTTGTCGAAATCCGGTTGGCGGTTCTTGAGTAAGAGAAGATTTTTTAAGAATTTGTGCTATTTTTAGACGGCGGCCATCTTGGATTACGTAATGACGTCATTTTAACAATTTTGTAATCCCCCTACCTAAGGACCATGACCATGAAGTTTGGTGACCATAGGCCCAATGGTTACCGAGGAGAAGACGTTTGAAAATGTTCACGGACGACGGACGACGGACGACGGACACATTGCGGTAACAATAGCTCACATGAGCTTCGCTCAGGTGAGCTAAAAACTATACATGTATATTCAGCCCTGAATTCAGAATAATGCTGATCTGATACCATGTCCTTGTCACACCAGAATCACTTGGCCCCCTCCCAAAAGCAGTAGGATCAGTAATCTTACTGCATTTATAAGGGGAAATAACCCAATCCAACCGACAGGTAAGAAAAGAGCCAAAAATAATAACGTATCTGAGGACCAAACCAGGCAAATCGTGATTCCTATAAGGAGGAACCACTAACGTAACTTTACGCCGTCGTGTTCACCCGACCAACCACCCACTCTCTAACACTGCTGGCTCAGCAATTTCAACATAATTATAATATAACAAAGAAATGCTGTCGCTCGTAATTCCTTTATCAGTAGAGTATACTATAGACTTCACTGCAATAGATCATGAAAACATGTATAAATATTGACAATCACACAAGCATGTGTCTTCATGATGTTGAATTAGCACATAGTGTTCATGTAGAAAATGTATTATGACTAGAACTTCACTGCAATAGTACATGCCAGTCAATGTTGTATGCAGGTGTACATTGGTCTGGAATAAGACAAGCATACGAAATGAAGATAGTATAGGTAGTGTCCGACAATACACCACAATACATAGGCCATGTGGCTACAATAATACGACGAAGACTCGTATACTAATTAGTTCGCTACAGAAGGTCGCTTTAATATTACAATGATCTATCGGCCATGGACATTTTTGCACCACCCATGGGCAATATCAAAGTTTTAATTGTTGTTGGTGGTGGTATTTAATGGCATATCAACAGGTACGGTCATTTAAGGCCTGGATAATGTTTTAATAATTCAGTAAATGTATAAAACTGTACAGTGGTTACAGTGGTAGTATATCAACATTGTCCGTGAGTAGGACACAAACATCCATGGTGATTTGTTGTGCATTGATGCACAATATACAGTACAGACTATAATACAGGCAGCATAATATTATTCACTTCATCCACACTCAAAAATTAACTAGACATTATGTTTGTAAAACATGGATATCGCCCCATGGTATACTGGACTCGAACTAGAGATTGTTTGTAAAAAAAGAAAAACTTTAAATTTACACAAATTTCAAAGTAATTTGAGAAATCTTACAAAGTTTCGAAGGAGACAAATGTCAAGGTCGTATCACTGGTGGTGCGAGTGTGTGATACATGTTCAGGTGTCCAAGTGTTGAAACAATCTTTCGCGTAATAGTGAAGATATTACATGTTGGAGAAACTCTAAAACTTTTTGACATAAATGTACACTGACGGACGCGACCTCAAGAGCAATGCAATATGCCCCCTTGCTATCGATTGATTTAATTTGATTTATTGGTGTTTAATGGCCTATCAACAGCTAAGGTCATTTAAAGCCAGGCCAAGGGGTTCAATCCCGCATGTAACCTGCTGCATTGGGGAAAAAATCACAAAGTCAGAACGGAATATTTACATCAAAATAAATATATATTCAGGGCTGAAATTAGAATAACCTAACCTAGTGTCCACACCAAAGTCACTTGGCCCCTTCCCCTAAAACTAATAGGATTAGGACTAATCATATTACTCATACAAGGTGTATAACCACCATATTAAACCCTCACATACAGGAATGCCAAACGTAACTCTTAAAACAAAAAGACCGGACCAAACCAGGTATCCTGTTCGGGATAATGGTAAGGATGAATCCTGATAGCTAAATTACCCATCGCATGCTCCCACCTGCCGCCCACAGATTTCTAAGTAGAAAAGGGGGAGATAATCCAAGACACAGGAGTCGAATCAAAAAGAGAAATGAACTATGTGCATCTACTCATCATAATTATGGAAGCTACATATCAAGTTTCAGGTATGTAGCTAAATGTAGTTAAAAAGTTTAACAAGTTACAAGGCAAAATTGCCAACTTAGCGGGGGCGGGACTATAATGCATTTGCCACAGGGTGGTAGAGGATCATTAGAGCAATGCGTGTGCGAAATTTCAAATATCAAGGATCGTACAAGGAAAACAGAAACGGGACGTACGGATGCCGGTAACACCATATGCCCCCTTCTCACCATTCGGTCATAATAAAAGCATGAACATTTAGAAGCCATACCGTCAACCGTCACCAAAAACATCATTGTACTTTTCATCACCTATCATCATCATGGTAATGTTAATCACTAATTCTCATCACTTATCATCATCATAAACATCCTTGTAATTTTCGTCACCTATTATCATCATCACAATTTTAATCACAATCTTCATCTTGTTTCTACATTCGCCCTATCAGTGTTACTCTAAACCAAAATATGAGTGTGAAAATGCATAATCAAATAAACTAAATAACTGCTCCCCAGAGGGCATGGACATTTCAGCAGATGGAATGGCCAGAATCAGCTTATTAACACACGTATTTGCTGATGGTAGGAACGTCTGCCTCTCTGCGAAACAGATCGAAGGCTGCAAGCGGTAACCCAATACAGGTTCTTCGTCAGTGCCAGTTGTAAATTGAAGAATAGATCCATGACTGACAGGTCCTCTTCTGCCACCTGTATAAACATTGAAAGAATAGATATACCAAATTAAAAACAAAACAATAAACCACAATACAGTCTTGAGGGCCCAAAGGGCCCGATGTTGCTATGGGGGTCCGGGGGCATGCTCCCCTGCTTGGGGTGATAACGTCTGTTCGTGAGAGCATAACAGCCTATCAACAGTAAAGGTCATTTAAGGCCGATCCGGTTTAGAGGTTTCACTGTACATACGGACAGGCAGGGAGGTGTCTATATGTACCCCGAACACAATTCATACAAAGATGTTACTGTTACTGAGTATTCAATATTTATTGATCTATTTATACCAGTACAACAGTGCTCTAAAAAAACAAAGTCGGATAACTCCAAAATGGTCGAAGCGACGCTTGTCCTTCTTGTGCGTGACACTTCTTTCGGTTCTATGCATGTGTGCAGTTTCATTAAAGTACCTCATACAGTAATCGAGATACTCCGGACATAGAAATTGTCAAAAGTGGCAGCGCATCAAAATACAAAGGGTGATGATAACTCCAAAAAAATTTATGCGAGCGTTGTCCTTCTTGCCTCTGCATCAGGTTGGTATCTATGCATGTGTGAAGTATCATTAAAATATTACATACAGTAACGCAGATATACAACCGAACAGATATTTCACAAAATGAATAAAGGGCAATAACTCCAAATTAGCGAAGCGAGGGTTGTCCTTGTCAGCGACACTTCGTTAGGTTGATGTCTATACATATGTGAAGTTTTAATTAAATATTTCATACGGTATTGGAGATATACTCCGGACAAAATATTATTCTCTAAAAAGTAAACAAAGGGCAATAACTGCAAAATTATCGATGCGAAAGTTGTCCTCCTTGGGTATGACACTGCGTTAGGTCGATAGCTATGCATATGTGAAGTTTGGATTAAACTATTTGTATACAGTATTCACTTTTCAAGATATGCCTTGGACAAGCAAGTGTCTGCGGCGGACGCGGCGGCGTGACGTCAAATCCATAGTACCCCCAGACTTTCGTCCAGGGCATACAATAAAACTTCAATTGTGTTTAAATAATTAAAATAAAATAAAGTGTGTAGTATAATGATTTCCAAGGATTAAACCGATATTGCTTTACAAACTCTTTCAGGCATATTAAGTATGGTACAATAGTATGGTTTATACTTACTGGCTGCTTCACGTGAGTACTTGAGAAATGAGGAGTATGCCAAGGATTCTTGTAATCTACGATTGGACCCTTCCGGACTGAATTGTGGTACCAGCAGCTGCGTCATCATCTTATGTGTGAGTGCCACTGGCTGGGATGGTGTGAAAAGGTGCATGAAGGTGGGACTTCCATTAGTGAGCTGAAAAGAACGATATATCCAGTCAATCTTTCATATGCATCAGTTTCAGCAGAAGTCGGATTCAGTATTCGACCTACTTTTCAACGGCGGCCATCATGGATTTCATAATGACTGCATTTTAACAACTTCGGAAAGGCATCACCTAAGACCTAGTCTACAGATAACATCTGGTCATAATCCATGCATAAATATGGGCTCAGAGTCGTAAAAGCAGTACCGGTAATGTGCAATAAATCCATGTATAGCACTGGTGACCACGACCTTTGTTGGTTTGGAAATTTGGACTGCTTAAGGCACGTACAGGTTAAAGTAACGGACCGAGGTCTATAAATACATTAAATATGCCTAAAAGCATCAATAAATGAAAAAATAATAAGCTACACATTTATGTTTTACCCCCTCCATATACTCCATATAATATGCAGTATATGGAGGGGGTAAAAAAAAATGTGTAGCTTATTTTTTTCATTTATTGATGCTTTTAGGCATATTTAATGTATTTATAGACCTCGGTCCGTTACTTCAACCTGTGGCTTAAGGTTGTTGTACACTTCTTGTGGCCCCATGTAAAATCAATGTAAATCTAACAAGAGTTGTCAGAGGACAACGAAGCGCGCCCGGTGGCAGCAAAGGAACCGAGGGCACATTTGAACGTGGATTTGCCACATCGCAGTAGAGGACCCTTGGAGCAATGCGTGTGTGAAATATGAAGCAAATCTAAGCAAGGAAACAGAAAATATAGGCCATTATAATTTTTGAAGACAGACGGACGGTACGACGGACGGACAGACGGACGCCTACGACGCCGAGGGTATGCCATAAGCACGGCTTCCTTCGGAAAGCGCGCTAATAAAAACTACTCATAAACAGATAGCTATGGACACAAATAAAACATATATATGTATTCAATAAGTCTTTATGCAAATGCTGCCAGCAAGGAAATCACACCATGTGCTGTAGTTAGAAAATAATAAGAACATTTTTGTGTTTTACATGTACAATTTGGCTTCCACACACCTGTGTAGACATAAATATACATATGCTACATCAAAATTGGTCTGTTATCTGGATATTAGAGGTGTGTGTGCATTTTAATGGTAGCCATATCTGCATAAAGACTTCACATCCACATGGTTTATTTATGTAAATACATGTAGCTATTGTTTTATTAGTACTTGTTTTAATTTAGATTTCCATAGACTTTACATGGGGTCACAAGGGTACAGGTTAGCACAATTGGTAACGAGCGCGTTTCTCCCCAATGTAAGTGGGTTTCCTCCGGGTACTCCGGGTTTCCTCCCACATTAATGACCGACCTTACGCCTTCATCTGTGCCAACGAAAGCATTTGTATAAGTGCTCTCGCGCTTGCTTGTAATCGTTGTAAAATAAATAAAGTTTATACTTTAAGGGTACAACAACCGTAAGACAGGTTTGACACACACAGAAGATTAAAGATCACAAAACATTTGATCAACTAATGAAAACTAGTAAATGTGTTTGTAGAACACGGATGTCCCACTTGCTGCTTTGATAGTATAAAACGGCATCTTAGAAAAGTTTAATCAGAAATGGAGATGATGTAAAAGGAAGTTACATGTACATACCAAGTTTCAGGTATGTAGCTATTAGGGTTTAAAAGTTACAAGCCAAAATTGGAAAATTTTAAGTCGAATAGGGGGAGATAATCCATGACCCGGGGATCAAATAAAAGAAACAAACTTTGCGCATCTACTCATCTTAAGGAAGCTACATACCAAGTTTCAGGTCTGTTGCTAGTACGGTTTCAAAGTTTTACGAGTTACAGGTTAGAAGACACCAAATGGTGCGAAACCGCCCAGGGTGTATGCAAAAGTAGTCCGGTATAAAAAAATAGTGCGGGTGTTTTGAGGTCACAGACACCGTTTGCTTGCAAATCTTGATCCATTACTACCCAGTTTCACTTGAGGAACATTTTGGGGTGCCTTTAACACCAGTTTTCAACATATTTGTAGCATTTAAAAGAAAACACTGAACCTGTTGGTCACTTGATGTACACGGAGTTTCCGTGGCCAACAAATGTACACAATATTGGAGGATATGACAAGGTTGGATTTTTCTTTCTTAGGAGTAAGTGAACCTATTGTTTAGTTCATGCAGAACCAGTACAGACTGGCTGCAGGTCATGTACAAGTGGGTCCCACAACATCCATACGAATAGTGAAAGTAGGAGAGACTGGCCTTATTGGATGGCATTCGGTTAAATTATATAGTAAAACTATTTGGTGGTGTCTAACCTACAAGGCTAGTGACGGATGGACGGAAGAACGGACGGATGGACAAGGGCAACACTACATGTAAATGCCCTTCCACTATGGTGGTGGGACATAAAAAAACAAACCTGAATTAGACCAAGGCTATCGAGTCCAATACGGAGGTCCTGTACAAACGGTCTTGGTGCAGGGCTAAGAACACCTCCTCTACCAATTCAGAAGACATAACTCTTGGTAATTTTCCGTTTTGAACCATGCTTAAAGCTGAAAATATGACAAAGATCATCCTACAACATTTGTATTCAGTGAACACATTTACCAATAAATCCATAAAACTGTGATTTTGTAAACATTTTAATAAAATATGCTCAATAACAAAATCTTTTACCATTATTTGAAAGATCAAGATATGGGCCATACTTCACATTTAATTCATATAACAAAAAAAACATGTGTTTCATAGCACAACAATAGAGGGATATGTCAGTCTAATACTCAGTTCCAGAAAAATAACCGATATGATCAGCTGGATATGATGACAAAATTTGAAACACCAATTGTAACTAGATTGGTCAGTAAGCCAGGCTTACGGAATACCCACCGCGTGGGCCCAGGTACCCCTAAAATATGTAAAAATGTCCAAGTGTGTGGGCTTGTGACCGTGACTCTGGGCTTAACAGGAGTGGCATGAACGTGAATTTGTCACAGGGTGGTAGAGGTCCATTGGAGCAATGCATGTGTTAACGTGAAGCAAATACGAGCAAGGATATAGAAGTATCGATTTCTCTGATGTTAAGTTTTGTAAACAGACTAACTATGTGACCTTGACCTCGAGATCAGCGGGAATTTGTCACAGCATGATAGTAGAGCCTTATAGGAATGCATGTGTGAAATATTAAGCATTTTAGATGAAGGAAATAGAAGTTATAACAATATTTCTCTGATGTTAAGTTTACGGACGCACACACGAACCAGAAGGAAGGACGGACAAAATGACCAGCATACCCCCCCCCCCACAACTCATTGGGGCGGTGGGGTATAACAAGTTGTGCACCTCAAACGTACATGTAGGCAAATATGGAGGAGGGGTCAATTTTAAAAAAGTCCAGTTGTCTCGGCAATGAGCTAGATGAAAATAACTTGGCGTGGGAGTTCGAAAATGTTTACTTTTGTCTGTCTATCTGATTTGGAGTAAAATTATAGCATTGTTTTCCTGCTAGGAATTTTGAATAACTAATTGTAAGGAATAAATCACATAACATTTGTGAGCGCTGTAACTCGGCAACAGTTAACTGTCTGATCAGAATCTGCACTGTTCGCCATACGGATTCCATCAATGAAACAGCAGTTATGCTTCTAACAAGCAATATAGATCATTATCTCGCTATATGAGTGTGCTATTTGATTACGAGTTAATGTTGGTCCTAAATCCCATAAGCCCCATTTCTCCAGTCACAGCCACATATATGTATAGACAATCTTCTTTTAAGCATCGCATCGACGTTGACCACTGGGGCTGATCAGAAACATATTTAATAGGTGCCTTCCCTGATTGTATCAATGTACATGTAAATGCAAAGTAACATGATGATCGGGCAAAGGACAATTCAAGTTATCGCTTAGGTGATTTGCAAGCGTCCATTTACAGACAACTGCCAGACGTAGGTGTGACCGCTATAAACATGTTCCCTATGACCTACGGCCTAAATTGTGATTCAAGATAGATGGAGGATACGAGCCTTTACCCATTATTTTGCCTATTGCTTCATAATCCTTCGACCATTCTCTTACTGGGGAATCAAAGTAAATTCTTGGTTAATTCCTGTTGCAGTACCAAGTCTGAAAAACTCCTTTCTGGGGCCCCCATAATCAACAGCTCCCTGAAAATATAGTTGATGGATGAACTAAAACAAAAACTAATCCATGAATTTGGACATGCAACATTAAAGACCAACAATAATGACAATTGTCTAGGACTGCAATGTTTCCCCGGCCTGCCCAGCTAGTTCTTATTTCGCACACTGTTGGGAGATGCAATAGTATTGAAGATAGAAGCTTAACCAACTAGAAAATGTGTTCATAGAACACTGACGCCTCACCTAGCGCTACTAGATTAGATGGCCACGGCCAGCATGTCATGCCCGAGGAGGCGTTTGCAGGGGCGTCGGAACAGATCCTGCAGGTCCGGCGACTGCCGGATCAATAGTTTTAACATATTTAATTGTAATTCATGTATAAACAAGAGTTGTCAGAGGACAACGAAGCGCGCCCAGTGGCAGCCATATAAGTCATTTACCCGAGCGTCCGAGCGTTAAGGTTTCAAGATGCACAAAGTATGTGACCTTGACCCTGGGCTTAGAAGGGGCGGCACAGACGTGGATTTGCCACAGCGCAGTAGAGGACCCTTGGAGCAATGCGTTTGTGAAATATGAAGGATATCCAAGCAAGGAAACAGAAAATATAGGCCATTATAATTGTTTAAGACAGACGGACAGACGAACGGATGGACGGACGGACAGACGGACACCTACAACGTCGAGGGTATGCCATAAGCACTTCTTCCTTCGGAAGGCACGCTAAAAAACGGAATGTAAATATTTTTCTGCAATTTTTCTCATTTCTCATCAAACGTGTATGTTGTTACCACTCACTTGAACCGTCTCAACTGAATGGTAACAACATACACTTTGGCACGGTTACAGCATGTGTGGGGAGCAGAATGAAATGAAAAACTTTAATTAACACCAAAACTTTAACATAAATTTCTAATTAAATTGACGCCGACTTTGGGCATGTGAGCTACATGGGTGATAAACAATGACAAAGACATGGGTGATAAACAATGACAAAGAAGCATATGAAAGTTCAAGTCAATCAAGTTACAGCTGCAGAGATGTACATGTGCTTAACGCAAACAAATTAACATAAGTACTTTTCAAAAGGGCGCCAGATAAAACAGAAATCGAACTGGTACAAATCATCTAAACACACGGGATGGATGGGAATGATTGACGCGACAATGGTAATCCTAAATGCCCCCTCCAATACAATAGTGGGCATAAAAACATTAGCCAAAAGTGTTATGAATGAAAAAACAGACTAACGGACGTACATGGGCCATCGATTTATCCCTGTTTGCCCATTGATGAGGGGATAACAAGCACTCTTACCTCCCCATAAAACTGCACTTCCAAACATTTCCTCAGGTCTGTGATGTACCGTACTTCATCTAGAGCCGTTTTCAGAACGTTACTTCGGTCAATCATTACAAAATTTGTTTCACCGGCCAATCCTGAAATTTCAGATACGTCATCCACATCTAAGGCCCTACCAGTTAGTAACATTTCTTGGTATACTCTAAGAACAGATACTGGCTCTGAAATGTCTTGAGCCTCACAGTATGAAATGCATCTGGTTACAACTTCATCTATCCGCATTTCTTTTGGTGGAGCTGAATGCCACATCGTCTGAGTGCTGCTGCTCTGTTTGTATAACAATGTCACTTACTGACGGGAATGGCTGCTCAAGAACGCTGACCGCCACATTGTCTGACTGACTGTCGCTGCGCTGTTTGTATAACAATATCACTTACTGATGGAATGGCTGCTCAAGAACTGACTGACCACATTGTCTGATTGTCGCTGCGCTGTTTGTATAACAATGTCACTTACTGATGGGAATGGCTGCTCAAGAACGCTGACCGCCACATTGTCTGATTGTCGCTGCGCTGTTTGTATAACAATGTCACTTACATGAAGGAATGGCTGCTCAAGAACACTGACCGCCACATTGTCTGACTGTCGCTGCGCTGTTTGTATAACAATGTCACTTACTGATGGGAATGGCTGCTCAAGAACACTGACCGCCACATTGTCTGATTGTCGCTGCGCTGTTTGTATAACAATGTCACTTACTGATGGGAATGGCTGCTCAAGAACGCTGACCGCCACATTGTCTGATTGTCGCTGTGCTGTTTGTATAACAATGTCACTTACTGACGGGAATTGCTGCTCAAGAACGCTGACCGCCACATTGTTTGATTGTCGCTGCTCTGTTTGTATAACAACAGCGATGTCATTTACATTTACTGACTGGAGTGGCTGGTCATCAATATTGACCCCCACATTTTCTGAGTGTTGCTGCCTAGATGTCTCCCATACATGTAGTTGCCGATTATATAATTCATTAGCAGATTCAGAAATAGTCATATTATGCGGCACAGATTCTGTAGTACACTCCTCTGCATGGTTCCTTAATTGAGTCACACTGAACTCCTTTCCACAGATTAAACAGTTTTCCTTCATTGTGCTGTTTTATTCTTTGGGTTCATTTTTCAACTCGATACTGTTTTGAATGGGCCTGATGTATATATTTGCTTGACTTCCAACCACATTTTTTAAGTTTTGGACGTCCCATTTTCCTTGTACAACTTGTAAAGTTCTTAAATTACTGCCACATCTAAGAAGTTCAAATCCTCAGCAAGTTTTCAATAACGGATACTGTGTGGTCAGGATACTTCGAACTTGTTCTTCATTATCCGTGGAGCAGAATTGTATCTTTTTAAATCCTAACCACATCCTGAAGAAGCATTTTCTCCTCTGCTGTAGGAATATTAGTTTTGTACTTCTCTGACAGACATTGAAATTTTCCAGTCCATGTACGTTGTTTTGTCTTTGACTTTCTACTGACACGGTTAGTAAATCTAGATCTTGTTGGTCCAAACATGGTACTTAGTTCCCGCGCCACTCTGGAACTTGGAGCGTCTTCTGAAAAATTATATACATTTAAAAACAACCGTGGCCAGCATGTCGTGCGAAACAAGGCATTTAAGACAGATCTATTTGGCATGGGTACAATATAATTGGGGTAGTTTGTTTGTTTTTTGTTGTTTTTTTTTTTTTGTTTAACAGCAACAGCTAAGGTCATTTAAGGCCGGGTCAATGGGTTTAAAGTACATGTACTAATGGGGGGAAAATCACAGAATCAGAACTGAATATTTACAATAAAAAAACTATATATTCAGCCCTGAAATCAAAATAATCCTGATCTGATGCCAGGTCCTTGCCACATCAGAATCACTTGGCCCCCTCCCAAAGGCAGTAGGATCAGTAATAATCTTATTACTTTTATAATGGGCAATAACCCAATTCAACTCGTAATTTCACCTTGACATTGGGCATGCAGGCTTCACAGATCGGCCGGCTGTAGAGTGAAAATACGGATGCTGATAAACAAGTGACTGAAGATTCCAGGGCCTGGCCTTCTCGCGCGTTACAATTAATGAATCAGCGAGCCGGGTCCAAGGGACACTAGTACCACTAGTACCACTAGTACCACTTCCGTTGGTTGAAAAGATGGGGAGTGTCCTACCTTCTAGATATTTAATATCAGAGTAAAATTGGGTATGATTTCAAAAGTGCTTTGTCGTTCATACCACTACCTCCACTAAGTGCCTGTGATCCCACACCATGAATAACCATCGTATGCATTACAGAAACTCATTTCTGCATACCGTATTTTGCTGTGTATAGGTCGAAAGAATGTACAAGACGGTCCCCCATTTTTAGTAAAAAATCTGGGGGGAAATGTCTACATGGGAATAAAGACGCACCCAATTTTTTTTTAAATAATAAAACCAAAATTCATGAAAATTCCAAATTTGAGACAAGTTGTTGTTGTTGTTGATACATAATTCCCCACGCTGGTTTTGTATTCGTACCCTGGATATTTCGGACCAATACATGTACTGGTACTAAAAAACAATTTTGACAATTCATGTCCTATTTTATTGTAAATTTAACACATTGCCATCGGCGACAGCAATGAAAATTTAAAAATAGACATTTAAATGCGATAATGCTCATGATAGCGTAATTATACATGTACATGTAGTTACAAATCTTCTAGCGCATTCCTACAACATGGTAAGAACCAACATGTATACTGTTTGTCTGAAGTTGCACATGTGTTTCACCGGCTGAATGGCAATCAGTGCAGATCGTGACTGATTATACTGTTGATGCACAGACTGATGTAATGAATTATAAACTAGAAAAAGTCGATGGCGCCATCGCAATATACCCACTTTCCCCAAATGCTAAGTCCGAAAGGGGGAGGTAATCCATGATGGAGGGTTGGATAAAAAATCCAAATTCACTTTGCGCATCAGCACATCAAAACGAAGCTACGAACCAAATATCAGACGCGTAGGTATTAAGGTGAAAAAGTTTTTCGAGTTACAAGGAAAAAATGGGAAATTCTGAGTCCGAAAGGGGGAGATAATCCATGATGGAGGGTCGGATGAAAAATCCGAATTCACTTTGCGCATGTGCACATGATAACGAAGCTACATAGCAAATATGAGGCGCGTAGGTATGAAGGTGAAAAAGTTTTTCGAGTTACAAGGAAAAAATGGGAAATTCTGAGTCGGAAAGGGGGAGATAATCCATGATGGAGGGTCGGATCAAAAATCCGAATTCACTTTGCGCATCTGCACATGATAACGAAGCTACATAGCAAATATGAGGCGCGTAGTAACTGGGTAGTAATGGATCAACACTTGCAAGCAAACGGTGTCTGGGACCTCAAAACGCACACACTATTTTTTTATACCAGACTATTTTTTTGCATACCCCCTGGGCGATTTCGCACCATTTGGTATCCTCTAACCTTATAGGAATTTAAAGTGTATAATTGTGTCACTATTCCACCGCTTCTAAAAATTATGAGTGCCCGATATACAGATAAAATTATTTAGTAATATTTATTTTACTGATAGTGACATGCGGTGGAATCAGGCTATTTTCATATGCAAATGAGGCATGATATTTTTTAATTATTTATACCAATAATTAAATGCGTCACCTGAAAATATAATATTTTCGGCAGATTATAAAGTATTATCATTGCACATCAAAATATAAATAGATATACAGATAATAAATATTAATGTCCGTTAACACTTTGAGGAAACACGATTATCGCCCCTGATATCAGTGTGGAAATTGACGTCCGATATAAAATGTTTAATAATGCCAATCAATACGTGGGGTAATGGTGAATGAATGTTATATTTTACCAGAAAATGTCTCTTTTTTTGGACAGTTGATGTCTCTGATATAAAGAACAATTTGTGCCTACTGAGTGGGCACTAGTTGCAGCCTGTAACTCTGTGACCCTCCCATACCGTGGTACGTACGGTACAGGAGGGTCACAGAGTAACAGGCTGCAACTAAGTGGGCATGTACCTTTAATATTATGAAAATAACATATTCAAGTAATTATGACATACATTTACATATGCAGATGACCTGATAAAGTATATAACTTTTAGCTTGAATCAACAAGTGACCCAGTCGGTGGCAGCCAAATTCAACATAAGATGGGGTCCATTTTGTGGAAAGGCAACAAATAATTTTCTAAACCTACAATGGTAAAACTTGTTTCAGAATGATTAGTTTGTATTACTTTTAGGTTAGACACCACCAAATAGTTCAATAAGGCCAGTCTCTCCTACTTTCACTATTAGTATGGATGCTGTGGGACCCACTTGTACATGACCTGCAGCCAGTCTGTACTGGTTCTGCATGAACTAAACAATAGGTTCACTTACTCCTAAGAAAGAAAAATCCAACCTTGTCATATCCTCCAATATTGTGTACATTTTTTGGCCACGGAAACTCTGTTTAAATCAAGTGACCAACAGGTTCAGTGTTTTCTTTTAAATGCTACAAATATGCTGAAAACTGGTGGTGTTAAAGGCATCCCAAAATGTTCCTCAAGTGAAACTGGGTAGTAATGGATCAATATTTGCAAGCAAACGGTGTCTGTGACCTCAAAACACCCGCACTATTTTTACATACACCCTGGGCGATTTCGCACCATTTGGTGTCTTCTAACCTTTATAATAGACTAATATTTTTTTCTGATGCAGTGATGGAAACTATCTCAAACATGTCACAATTAACTGCTAAAGTGTGAATCAGATCTGATTCACTATTCTGCCGAAGAATCCTACGAGTGGAATTGTAACTCTGGCTACCAGGCCCATACGCAGGAATTAATTTAGGGGGGTGCGTTATCGACGGCGCGAAGGGCTAAACATTGTTTTTTTGCACATTCACAGACAGACCTCGGCAGATTAACCATTTCACCCCTGAATAACTGGAATGGATTTTGATATGTTAATTTTGCAACCCATTCCAAATGGACTGGTCTGAAAATCTTTTTGTGATGATTATCATCACTTTTGATTATTATCATCACAAAATGATTTTCAGACCAGTCCATTTATGGACACAACGTGTTTTTGTTATCAAAATTATGAAAATTACTTGCAAAAAGTGCAGATCCTGACGAGACGAATGATTTTCAGTCCAGTCCATTTATGAACAGGTGTTTTTGTTCTCAAAATTATGAACATTACTTGCAAAAAGTGCAGATCCTGATGAGACGGCTCATCTGGATCTACACTTTTTGCCAATACCACTATACAGGCCTGTGGTGTTGAACGGGTTAATGGGGTGCGTACGCACCCGTCGCACCCCCTCTGCGTACGGGCCTGGCTACAGACGATACGGGAGTAAACTGCAAGAGTTACCGTTCGTAACTACAAAATTAAAAGAAGCCTCGCTATTTCTTCGGAGGGGGATGTGATTGGTAATTTACATTTACTGATCATTATATATTATACAGAGCGTGATATATCGTGTAAATTATAGAGATTGTAATTTCACCTGCTCCTACATTCTCCAAGTCTGGAACTTTCACTTTCAGCATCGCGACTGTCGTCTGCTCTTTTCGCCCCAAGAATTTCTCGAAGTCTAATACGATCACCGATTGTTGCAACACCTAAATTACTTAACTGGTGATCCGTGAGACTTTTTACAACATCAGCATCGAGTTTTTCCTCAGAAAATCGATGGTACAATACACCAAGATCCAAAGATTCTAACGCTCGTTGAAGTGAACGCGCTTCATTGCCCGCCATTTTTGTTACCGGTGTACAGACAAATTCTCCCCGCTGAATATGACCCATAATAACGATGATGGACATAACGACGAAACGGAACAACATAAAGGTGTTTGTACACAATATAAAGAAGTTAGCATATGATACCACAAAGTCGGCATAAAATATAAAGATGTGTGTATATAATATATGGACGTTCGTAAACAATACAAAGACGTTCGTATACAATATAAAGACGTTAGAAAATAATAACACACGGTGAACAAATAATATAAAGGTGTGTGCATATAATATAAAGACGTTCGTACACAATAATAAAACGTTAGCAAATAATAACACAAAGTAGGCAAATAATATAAAGGTGTGTTTATACAATACAATGACTTTCGTACACAATACAAATACGTTAGCAAACAATAACACAATGTGAGTAAATAATAGAATGATGTGTGTATATAATTTATATACGTTCTTACATAATACATTCGTACACACTATAAAGACGATAGCAAATAATAACACAAAGTCGGCAAATACTATACAAGTGTGTTTATATAATATAATGACGTTCTTACAGAATACAAAGACTTTCGTACACAATATAAAGAAATTAGCAAATAATAACACAGAGCAAATAATATAAAGATGTTTGTATAAAATATAACGCTGGCAATACAGGACATCAACGCTGGAGGTATGACGAGGCAGTAAAGGCGTTCCATACAGTATACATGTATTTAAATAATCTAATATACAAGCTATCATTATATACCAGGGACCCGTTTCACTAAACATCGTGCCAATAAAATGTTTGTAAGTGCAAACTTGCAAAAAGATAGTGTGTAAATTTCACATTAACAATGTAAACAATTATTGGATTTACATTTATTGAACATAGGCTGCATATACAGCCTATGTTCAATAAATGTAAATCCATTAATTGAAATTCCCAGACTATCTTAAATTTGCACTTACGAATATTTTAGTCGTACAAAGTTTAGTGAAACGGGACCCAGCTGTGTTTACGTTCGATATGTTTGGTCATATAAGGAGTATTTACAAAATATTGTTAACATTTATTGAACAATGTACTGCAGCTATGCGATATAATCAAATTAAAATAATTATGCTGTTTCAACATAGACCCAATTCCACTGCCATACTGTATATATTACTCTATGCTGGTGAGTATTCCACCTTATAAATGTTTTCCCCACCCATGGGGGTGCAAGCCGGGGGATTGTACGAATTAAATCCTAGACCGTCTACTTCCCGCCTCACGGAATTACATTTCTGTCTAATTATCGTGGGGCATGAATAGCGTTTTTCTGCCTCGGAGTACTGGCTAATATCTTCACCAGCTGACGTGTTGAATGTCTAATTACTACGGCTGCAGATTGATTGCTTTCTAATTTCCCACCCAACCACCACCACCGCCCCATGGGCAGGAAAAACATTGATTGGCGCATGAATGCAGACATTGCGAAATTAAACTTCCCACAGGTGACCGGCTTCATGATAGGATCATATATAGAGGATGCCAGTTTAATGTTGTCATAGCTTGATAAACTTGATATCTACGGAAAGCCTACTGGTTTCTATTTATCAGGTAACGTTATTTACCAGTCAATTAAGTCAATTATACAACAGTATGTTATCAGTCAGTACGTATTCGGCCAATACGAAATCCGTTACCTGATAAAATATATACATGCAGATTGTAATTTAGACATAAAGCAGAAACCAAATGAAAAGCTTATGTAAACACGCTTATGTCATATTTTTATTTGAATAAAAAATGTGTAGTCGTATTTTAGTCATACATGTAGTTTATTATTATATTCCTATACTACTTAGCATAAATCGTTGTTGTACTGCGGAAATAGACGATCTTACATGAGTGGTGATGTAATATGATATTTATTAACCGAGATTAGTGATGTTATCAGAAACGAGGCTGTGCCGAGTGTAATACATATCGTATTAAATCAGCACGAGTGTTAGATTATATTTATTGCATAAGCACATCATAATGTGAAACTGTACTGATTAACATGTTTTCTGTAGTGGGCGCATGTGTATATTTATTACACTAGTGTATTATGTTTTTTAATACACCGTGGTATTATAATGTTTGATTATATTTAGTGTATAAACATTTTAATACACCGTTGTATTATACAATGTGAAAGCCCATTTTATGCCATAATAGTGATTACATTGTACTGAAATGACAAAAAAACCTACTGATTTAAACGTCAAACACTGCATCAATGAATTCTATTTAGAGCTGCCCGATAAATGCATTTTTCGACTACTGTAGTAACCGCAAATTTCTTCTGCCGGTTACTAGACGAACATATGTTCACGAAACCTGCCTAAATTCTAAGGCCATATCCACAATACAAAAACAAGATATTTTGATTGAAGAACAAGACTTCTTTTTCATTCGTGACGTCTATAATAATGTTTGCAAACAGTGTAGATCCAGACGGCACAAGATGGTATACCACACATCACTACACATCACTACCATAATGTTTGCAAACAGCGTAGATCCAGATGAGCCGGCTCGTAACGATGGTTTACCATTCCAACACTACACACCCCTATCATAATGTTTGCAAACAGTGTAGATCCAGATGAGCCGGTCGTAACGATGGTTACCATTCCAACACTACACACCCCTATCATAATGTTTGCAAACAGTGTAGATCCAGATGAGCCGGCTCGTAACGATGGTTTACCATTTCAACACTACACACCCCTATCATCAATGTTTGCAAACAGTGTAGATCCAGATGAGCCGGCTCGTAACGATGGGTTTACCATTTCAACACTACACACCCCTATCATAATGTTTGCAAACAGTGTAGATCCAGATGAGCCGGCTCGTAACGATGGTTTACCATTCCAACACTACACAACCCTATCATAATGTTTGCAAACAGTGTAGATCCAGATGAGCCGGCTCGTAACGATGGTTTACCATTTCAACACTACAACCCCTATCATAATGTTTGCAAACAGTGTAGATCCAGATGAGCCGGCTCGTAACGATTGTTTACCATTTCAACACTACACATCCCTATCATAATGTTTACAAACAGTGTAGATCCAGATGAGCTGGCTCGTAACGATGATTTACCATTCCAACATTACACACCTAGTCTCATGACCGATATCGATACGTTTATCCTAGTGACCGATATCGATACGTGTATCATAGTGACAGATATCGGTACGTGTATCCTAGTGGCAGATATCGATACATGTATCCTAGTGACATATATTGGTACGTGTATCCCAGTGGAAGATATCGATACGTGTATCCTAGTGGTCGATATCGATACGTGTATCCTAGTGGCAGATATCGATACATGTATCCTAGTGACAAATATTGGTACGTGTATCCTAGTGGCATATATCGATAAGTGTATCCTAGTGGCCGATATCGATAAGTGTATCCTAGTGACAAATATTGGTACGTGTATCCTAGTGGCCTATATCGATAAGTGTATCCTAGTGGCATATATCGATAAGTGTATACTAGTGGCAGATATCGATACATGTATCGTAGTGACATATATTGGTATGTGTATCCTAGTGGTCGATATCGATATGTGTATCCTAGTAACAGATATCGGTACGTGTATCCCAGTGGCAGATATCGATACGTTTATCCTAGTGACCGATATCTATACGTGTATCCCAGTTGCAGATATCGATACGTGTATCCTAGTGCAAAATAACTCCCAACTCACAATGACCGATATCGATACGTGTATCCTAGTGCAAAATAACTCCCAATCATGACCGATATCGATACGTGTATCATAGTGACCGATATCGATACGTGTATCCCAGTGATCTATATCCCGATATCGATACGTGTATCCTAGTGACTGATATAGAGACGTGTATCCTAGTGACCGATTTCGATACGTGTATCCTAGTGGTCGATATCGATACGTGTATCCTACTGACCGATATCGATACGTGTTTCCTATTAGTGTGACCGATATCGATACGTGTATCCCTAGGTGACCGATCGATACGTGTATCCTAGTGGTCAGATATCGATTAGTGTATCCTAGTGACCTATATCGATACGTGTATCCTAGTATTCCGTCAATGCACAGTAAGCTGCTTATTACACTCGTGCTGCACTCCACTCCAGCGTAAAATGTTTCACGTCGAAATAGGCGCCGGATTCCTGACGAATTCCCATTCAGCTACATACAGAAGGTATCGCATGAACAAAGTTTCGTCTAGTAACAGAACCTTGCGCCGGTTTCTAGACGAATATGCGTTCATGCGTTTATGCGATAGGTCTAGTTGGAGCTGCGTGGCCTCTTGTCAGGAAACCGATGTATTTTCGACGTGAAAAGTTTCACCCATATCGGTAAAAACATCCGATATGTATGTACCTGTATATGGGTGAAATTGAAACAACCCAGCGGTCCTAGTATCGTCATATATCTTAAACCACTTTACACAGGGCCATGATGAAAACACGTTTTTATTTGTTATAGTATTATTTTTAAAAAAATCCACATATGCCCCTTGAAAGTGACTGTGTCTCAGATGGCTCATGATGAAGTATCGCACTCCTTTAGTGGCCTGACATCGATCTATATTGCTGGACAGAAGCATGACATGTGTTTCATTTATAGAATAGCGAACAGTGCAGATCGTGATCAGACTGTGATCTGGATCTACACTGGTGGCGAACCCTATAAGCCCCATTTCTCCAGCCACTGCCACATTTGTAGGCGAGCATTTACAAGACGAGTTTAAGGCTGTGAGCTCGATATAGGGGGATTTATACTCACGGAGAGGTGAGCATACAACCAAGTAAGGAATAAAAGCACGGGCGGTTGCGTTTACTGTGATTTGTAAACATTCGATCTGTTTCCTGTGCGTGTAGATCGAATGACGCCTCTCGGACTATTTAAGCAGACACAATGCGGACGAAATGTTTTTGAAAATCACCGACAATAATGTAACGCAGTTGCCCTTCTCTTCCAACAATTCTCCACTTCTCATATAAAGACAGAACATTACACGCAATAATTTGCTTGGCCCTATTCTATCTTTTTACTGTACATGCTTAGAAATGTCACCCCTTTTGTTCAGCAACATCAGTCATGTTGGCTGGACATTAACTCGTAAATGGATATGAATATGTGTACGCCCGAACTTGAATGAATGAGACTTTCTGCCTGGTTGCGCCAGTCGCGCCTAGAACATCAAGTCAAACATGGCTAGGACATTTCGGCCAACGTTTTGGACACTGTTTGATAGTTTTAAGAATTATAGTGATGATAGCGCTCTAAGTTTATATAAGTTGTTAAATACTATACGATCATGGACTTATGTTTGAGAAGTGTTTTGTTAATAAAATAGTGCTAAGTAAATGTATTTGTGTGTAACTGTTTCCAAGGACGATATCTAGGTTCGAACCCACCACCTATCGGGCCGGCTATGTCCTAATAAACGCAACAGCCCATGGTATTGACTTATACTTACAGTTGCATTTTTGATAGTTTAAAAATATGCAAATAGCCAAATATGGCTTTAAAATTAAGAATCAACCTGTTTACGGCATTTTGTCGCAATCCATGGAACAGCGACGTTGCCGGGCAATAACCCGTTGTTTTAATACAAATAGTTCAATGGGTAGTCAAGGTCTGCACCCGCAGGCGGTCATATTTAGTATCTTTAGTCAACACATTCCGGCCCACATTGTGTAGACGTCACACATGTGTGTGACTGCTGTAGCTGATGGGGGTACTTCCTAAATGTTTGGAACTTGAATATTCACATTTGTTGTCAAAGTCCCCGCCATTTGTCCGGTCCACACTGTGTACACGTAAGAAATGGACATTGTTACTGCTGTCGCTGACGGGAAATATTTCCTAACCATTTAGAAATGAAATAATCCCAGTTCCAAAGATTCGCGCCACATTTCTTGGGTTTTTCAGCGCGTCAATCATGCGTTACATGACCCGGAAGTACAACGTACCAGAGCACTGGTTCCCGAGCCTGGACCCACGGAAGGAATCGAGGGTGAACGAGTATTTGTACTGGCATCACGTGCATATCAGGCTGCCGAGCGTCATGGTTTTCAGGCACCAGGTATGCTAACTAGAACATGATTTATCAGGTAACGCGCTTTGCATTGACCGAATACGTCCCGACTGCAAATTGCCGCATTCTGAATTGACTAGCTACGGATATCCGGATTACGACGACTTGAGAACTGACGTTTTATTGATTGTACGGCGTCATATGACTCTACCGAATGGAGTCAGTGTAATGACGTAACGTAAAACAAGACTGCGTTATTTTCTACGAAAGCCACGCCACTTGTGTTCAATATGTAGAACTAAACGTTGCCTGATAAATAGAATACCATGCTAGGGCTGTACATGTTTGATATCATGTTTGTCCGGTTCGGCTCGGAAACGGCAGGAATTCTAAGGTTTAGCATTGCCTGATAAATTAGCCTGGTAGTATCTATGTCCATCAGGCTCGGCTCTGAAACGGTAGGAATTATAAGGTTCAGCCTTGCCTGATAAATTAGCCTGGTATTATCTATGTCCATCAGGCTCGGCTCGGAAACGGTAGGAATTATAAGGTTCAGCATTGCCTGATAAATTAGTCTGGTATTATCTATGTTCATCAGGCTCGGCTCGGAAACGGCAGGAATTATAAGGTTCAGCCTTGCCTGATAAATTAGCCTGGTAGTATCTATGTCCATCAGGCTCGGCTCGGAAACGGTAGGAATTATAAGGTTCAGCATTGCCTGATACATTAGTCTGGTATTATCTATGTTCATCAGGCTCGGCTCGGAAACGGCAGGAATTATAAGGTTCAGCCTTGCCTGATAAATTAGCCTGGTATTATCTATGTCCATCAGGCTCGGCTCGGTTCCAAACGGTAGGAATTCTGAGGTTCAGCATTGCCTGATAAATTAGCCTGGTAGTATATATGTCCATCAGGCTCGGCTCGGAAACGGTAGGAATTATAAGGTTCAGCATTGCCTGATAAATTAGCCTGGTAGTATATATGTCCATCAGGCTCGGCTCGGAAACGGTAGGAATTATAAGGTTCAGCATTGCCTGATAAATTAGCCTGGTAGTATCTATGTCCATCAGGCTCGCCTCGGAAACGGCAGGAATTCTATGGTTCAGCCTTGCCTGATAAATTAGCCTGGTAGTATATATGTCCATCAGGCTCGACTCGGAAACGGCAGGAATTCTAAGATTCAGCCTTGCCTGATAAATTAGCCTGGTAGTATCTATGTCCATCAGGCTCGCCTCGGAAACGGCAGGAATACTATGGTTCAGCCTTGCCTGATAAATTAACCTGGTATTATCTATGTCCATCAGGCTCGGCTCGGAAACGGTAGGAATTATAAGGTTCAGCATTGCCTGATAAATTAGCCTGGTAGTATCTATGTCCATCAGGCTCGGCTCGGAAACGGTAGGAATTCTAAGGTTCAGCCTTGCCTGATAAATTAGCCTGGTAGTATCTATGTCCATCAGGCTCGGCTCGGAAACGGTAGGAATTATAAGGTTCAGCATTGCCTGATAAATTAGCCTGGTAGTATCTATGTCCATCAGGCTTGCCTCGGAAACGGCAGGAATTCTATGGTTCAGCATTGCCTGATAAATTAACCTGGTATTATCTATGTCCATCAGGCTCGGCTCGGAAACGGTAGGAATTATAAGGTTCAGCATTGCCTGATAAATTAGCCTGGTAGTATCTATGTCCATCAGGCTCGGCTCGGAAACGGTAGGAATTCTAAGGTTCAGCCTTGCCTGATAAATTAGCCTGGTAGTATCTATGTCCATCAGGCTCGGCTCGGACGGCAGGAATTCTAAGGGTCCGCCTTGCCTGATAAATTAGCCTGGTAGCATCTATGTCCATCAGGCTCGGCTCGGAAACGGTAGGAATTCTAAGGTTCAGCATTGCCTGATAAATTAGCCTGGTAGTATCTATGTCCATCAGGCTCGGCTCGGAAACGGTAGGAATTCTAAGGTTCAGCATTGCCTGATAAATTAGCCTGGTAGTATCTATGTCCATCAGGCTCGGCTCGGAAACGGTAGGAATTCTAAGGTTCAGCATTGCCTGATAAATTAGCCTGGTAGTATCTATGTCCATCAGGCTCGGCTCGGAAACGGCAGGAATTCTATGGTTCAGCCTTGCTTGATAAATTAGCCTGGTATTATCTATGTCCATCAGGCTCGGCTCGGAAACGGCAGGAATTCTATGGTTCAGCCTTGCCTGATAAATTAGCAATCGGTAAACCTCGGAATTCCTACTCGTTTCCCAGCCTTCCCTGATAAACTCGATATAAAAATACACGAGCCTGATACTGATTTCATAAGAAACGAGGCTATGCCGAGTTTCTCAAGAAGTCGTCACAAATGTTTGATTTTATTTATTGCATAAACATATCATCAAAGATTGAAAGAATACTAGTCACCAAACCTGTTTTCTGTAACGGGCTAATGTGCACATTTATTACTCGTCTATTATGATTTATTACACAGTGTTAATACACTGCGATTCTTTTATGGAAGAAATACATTTATTATACTCCTTGTCTGGATTCATAAGAAACTCGGCCTAGCCTCGTTTATCATTAAGCCAGTAAATTGGTTTAATTACTATCATAGATATGTTCGTCATATAAAAGCTGGAAAGAATGACTGACTTAAGGCTATATGATAGCTTCATGGGTAAATATTTACGTGAATGTATATGAAACAGTATGTACATGATGTATGTACGCCATCTAACAATAGTTTGTATCGCATGCAATGTCCGTTTGCAGCGGGGCCAGTTGGCTCAATGCAATACATTTCTTCAAATGGAAAACGTGAGTTTATTGCGATTATCAACACCGTCAGAGGACGGCCAGAGAAAACCGCCGAGCTTGAGCGATACAAAACAGAGCTTACGAAGTCCTTCACTCATCTGGATACGTACTTCCTGAGAAACACACCGTACCTGTGTGGTAACGATATAAGTGTTGCTGACCTCTATGCATCACATAACTGTTTCAGTTCGTTGGAACGTGCGACGAATGCTTTCTTTCCGCCAATTCCAAGGTCGAAGTATGGGTTAAGAGAATTAGGGACAGATTGAATCCGCGTTTGATAAGGTTAATGAAGATACGGTATACAAGATGAGAATAGTCTATGAAAGAACCAAGTCTGCGAATGCCAGCTTGTCAACACAGTGCGTATGTGCCGTGAAACACGGTGCCTTGAAACGTTTTTAATATCCAGTCAATACTATTTTTGCATTTTACAGCCATTTATAGGTGTTGACGGGATAAATAGAATCCTGTTTCCTGAGCCTTGCCAGATATTTTTTTCCCATTCACGGCACTAACCTACTATTCTCTATTTATTTCGCCAGAATATGTCTCAGATGATGTCTCTGATATAAATAACATTTTGTGCCACTGAGTGGGCATGTACCTTTAATGTACAGGCCTCGACAAATCCGCTTGTCCGCTCATATGTGGCTGTGACTGGAGAAAGACCTTGTGGGTTTTGCGACCAATGTGCTCCTGATCAAATAGCTCATTCCTGATGCCTGATAACGATCTATATTGCTTGTTAGAAGCATGAAAGGTGTTTCATTGATGGAATTACGAACAGTGCAGATCCTGATCAGACTGTGCGGATGCACAGGCTGATATGGATCTGCACTGGTCGCACAACCCAAAAGACCCATTTCTCCAGTGACAGTCACATACATGTACAAGTTGAAATCCAATTTAAATTCATAATACACTAGTGTAATAAATATACAAATGAGCCCGCCGCTATGGAAAACACGCTAGGTCATTAGAACAGCTTCAACGTACGATGGAGTACTTATGCAATGACGTAATATATTCATCCGCGATGGATGATTTAATGTGACATTTATTTAGCTCGTTGATTGATGTCATAAGAAAAATGTCAGTAAATTCGCTTAACAAATGTATTAATTGAACACCATGTAGCCTCTATATAATACCAGAATATAAAACGCTGATCTGGATCTACACTGGTCACAACAGCCCCAAGCCCCATTTCTCCAGTCACGGCCACATATGTGATTAAGCATTTCAAGATATACGAATCGGCGTCCGAAACGCAGCACCTACTTGCGTGAGTTTCGCGTCTGAAATAGCTCACTCAGTATAATATAACATTTAGTTTAAACCACATCTATTATATAATAAATTAGACAACAAACATATATGCTTTTATTGCCTACATTGTGGTTTCACAGTAATAACACGGTGTAATAAAACTCATAATACACTGTAAACATATGCAATTGAGCCCGCTACAAAAAGAAACATGTTAGATAATTAATACAACTTCACATTATGATGATGTGCTCATACAATAAATAATATCTTACATTTGTGTTGATTTAATATGATTTTAAAGAAACTCGCCATAGCCTCGTTTCTGATGAAATCATTAAACTCCTTTAATAAATATCATATTAACACATGACTCATGTAAGATCCTCTATGTAACTCGGCATAGCCTCGTTTCTTATGAAATCAGTAAACTCATTTACTAAATATCATATTAAACCATCACTCATGTAAGATCTTCTATCTCGGCACAGCCTCGTTTCTTATGAAATCAATAAACTCCTTTAATAAATATCATATTAACACATCACTCAAGTAAGATCCTCTATACACATACATAATTACAGGTGCGCCATTTTATTCTGTATTATTTTTGTAAATAATTAGATGTATTGATATCAATAATTTTATTTTTATATTAATAAGTGATAAATAATAGCAAAAGCGTGCCGCACAGCGCGGGTTTGCTGTTTGTTCAGTATGTACAATGAAACCTCTCTAAACCGGACACCCTGGGAGGTCCCCAGTACAGTGTGGGGGTCCCCAGTACAGTGTGGGAGGTCCCCAGGGTGTCCGGCTTAGAGAGGCTTCATTGTATATCATGCATTTGATCATGAATCATAGCTGTGTGCTATGTGATCACGAACATACATTATCACCTGAGATAAATGAGCAAGAAACTCATCAACAATAAGATCACAGGTGTTTTCTTGGTGTCCGATTTAGAGAGGTTCCACTGTATTGATATACAAATATCGAGTCAAAGTTATTGCCATAACAAATACTGAATAAAGAGTAAATAAAATACAAGACATAGTCAAGACAGGCATGATAACCGCCGAACACGACTATCAGGAAATAATACTTTGTTTTATTTATCATATATTTAAAGTAGGAATTGGCTCAAAGAATCTTTCATACCCGGGCATATGAGCACAGAAAATTCTCAGGCCAATGTCCGTTAGCCCGACTTCTTTTCAGAATTAAGTATTAGTTGCAACGCAGTCGAAACGTGTGCGTTAATTTATGGAGGTTATGAGACCGTTAATTTAACCTAGATAGTTAATTCTCGTATCGCCTCCTATCACAGTACCTGTGGCACATACCGGCAGTCTAGTACTACAAGGCCACACCATAATGCAAGGGACAACAGTGTACCCGACAGAGAAACACAAACGACCACATTCAGGCTGATAACTCCCTTATATCATTATATACGTACTTGGCAAAGGTACAAATATGTCGCGGCCAAGTGTGCGGTGTGTCTTTGTTTGTTTGTTGGCCATGTTGGCTAACTAATTGTCTCGGAGCTCGTCAAAGTAGCTGGCGTCAGCACAGTCGTATATTGATGTACATATATGTGAACACTGTCTCGTTACTGTATACTATACGGCACATCGAGTAATCAACTCTGCCACCGGTGTGTGTTCCGGCCATCAGTCAGTTTCACCTCTTCTGGTGTTTGACAAAAACGACAAGATTAGTCAGCAGCTGGGCATGTATACCATTGACCAATATGTGTAAGATTAATGCAGCTGGACGTGTACATGTTCAGCATCATTGACCAATATTAGCAATATTACCGCAGCTGGGAGAGTACATGTTCGGAACCATGTAATATTGACAGTATTGCCGCAGCTAGATGTGTACATGTTCAGAAGCATTCACCAATATTGACGGGATTACCGCAGCCGGGTGTGTACATGTTCAAAACCATTGACCAATATTGACAATATTAACGCAGCCGGGTGTGCACATGTTCAGAACCATTGGCCAATATTTACAAGATTAACGCAGCCGGGTGTGCACATGTTCAAAACAATTGGCCAATATTGACGAGATTACGCAGCTGGATCTGTACAAGTTCAGAACCATTGATCAATATTGACAGGATTAACGCAGCCGGGTGTGCACATGTTCAGAATCATTGATCCATATTGACAAGATTAACGTAGCCGGGTGTGCACATGTTCAAAACCATTGGCCAATATTGACAAGATTAACGTAGCCGGTTGTGCACATGTTCAAAACCATTGGCCAATATTGGCAAGATTTACGTAGCCGGGTTTGCACATGTTCAAAAGCATTGGCCAATATTGACATGATTAACGTAGCCGGGTGTGCACATGTTCAAAACCATTGGCCAATATTGACAAGATTAACGTAGCCGGGTGTGCACATGTTCAAAACCATTGGCCAATATTGAAAAAATTAACGTAGCCGGGTGTGCACATGTTCAAAACCATTGGCCAATATTGACAAGATTAACGTAGCCGGTGTGCCCATGTTCAGAACCATTGATCAATATTGACAAGATTAACGTAGCCGGTGTGCCAATGTTCAGAATCATTGATCCATATTGACAAGATTAACGTAGCCGGGTGTGCACATGTTCAGAATCATTGATCCACATTGACAAGATTAACGTAGCCTGGTGTGCACATGTTCAAAACCATTGGCCAATATTGAAAAGATTAACGTAGCCGGGTGTGTACATGTTCAAAACCATTGGCCAATATTGACAAGATTAACGTAGCCGGTGTGCCCATGTTCAGAACCATTGATCAATATTGACAAGATTGACGCAGCCGGGTGTGCACATGTTCAGAATCATTGGCCAATATTGACAAGATTAACACAGCTGGGTGTTTACATGTTCGGAACCATTGGCCAATATTGACAAGATTAACACAGCTGGGTGTGTACATGTTCAGAACCATTGATCAATATTGACAAGATTAACGCAGCCGGGTGTGTACATATTCAGAACCATTGATCAATATTGACAAGATTAACACAGCTGGGTGTTTACATGTTCAGAACCATTGATCAATATTGACAAGATTAACGCAGCCGGGTGTGTACATGTTCAGAACCATCGATCAATATTGACAAGATTAACGCAGCCGGGTGTATACATGTTCAGAACCATTGACCAATATTGACAAGATTAACGCAGCCGGGTGTACACATGTTCAGAACCATTGGCCAATATTGACAAGATTAACTCAGCCAGGTATGCACATGTTCAGAACCATTGACCAATATTGACAAGATTAACGTAGCCGGGTGTGCACATGTTCAGAACCATTGGCCAATATTGACAAGATTATAGCAGCTGGGTGTGTACATGTTCAGAACCATTGATCAATATTGACAAAATTACAGCAGCTGGGTGTGTACATGTTCAGAACCATAAACCAATATTGACAAGATTAACACATGTGAGTGTACATGTTCATAACAATTGACCACTATTGACAAGATTAACGCAGCTGGGTGTGTACGTGTTCAGAATCATTGCACAATATTGACAATATTAACGAATCTCGGTGTCTACATTTTCAGAACCATTAACCAACATTGACAAGGTTACCGTAGCTGGGTGTGTACATGTTTATAACCATTGCCCAGTATTGACGATATTATCGAAGCTGGTTGTGCACATGTTCAGAGTTATTGACCAATATCGGCAAGATTACCGCAGCTGGGTGTGTAGTAGATTTTACGATGTATCCATTACCTTCGTGTCCATATAAGTAGTATAGGGTGAATTCGCCCAGTGTCCAAGGTGAAGTGCGAAGTCCGACCTCAGTGACCCCTAGATTTCGCGCCAAAAATTCTAACGCGATGAGTAATCATAATTAATTACCGCAGTCGATTGTGTTCTATTCACGGTGAATCGTATATTGTTCAAAAGATTAACCGTGCCGCGTCAGATATTTTGCGATCGATATTGCCCGCGACTATGTACGTTCTATCCCCATGTTAATTTTCCATAGGAAAATCGTTTTTTTCGCAATAAAATCAATATTTGAAGGAATTTCATCAAATGATCTTTTTTGGGGATGGTGACTTTTTTGTTATTGATGAAAAAGTACTTACTTTTTAAATATTTTTTAGATTTAATGTGTTTAATAGCCAAACGTTCGTAGGCAGCAAAACGTGGAACAGACAGTTCAGTTTTCGTTGGTATGCATATATATGGAGACATACGGATGACCCTTAATGCGGGGGAAGTCGGAATTGCTGGAGAAAATCCACTTGTCCGAATTAGAAAACAACACCATTCACATATTTCGAAGTCGAAATATATTTCGTGAACATACAGCTAATACCTACGAAGTCCCGCAGGGGACATGGATTATGTTAATTAATTCGTTCCAACGAAATAAAAATTCGTTCTCTCAATTTAACAATTCGTTCCCTCGAATGAACAATTCGTTCCCACGATATAACAATTCGTTCCCACGAATTAACAATTTGTTCCCGTGAAGGATCAAAAAGCGAAAAGATTTGGAAATTGACTCCGAAACCTGGCGAGATAGCTTGAAAATGATGTAACTAAGAAAACAAAAGTTAGATTTTGAAAATCGGTCCACAAATAAAAATATATATTTTTTAAAAATCTATTTTAGCCCCCATGTTAAATTCCCATAGGAAAATATTTTTTCGCAATAAAATCAATATTTTTGGAATTTCATTAAATAATATTTTTTGGGGAGGGTGACTATTTTGTTAATGATAAAAAGTACTTACTTTTAAATATCTTTTAGATTTAATGTGTTTAATAGCCAAATGTTCTTCGACAGCAAAACGTGGAGCAGACACTATACTAAGTTATCTTGTGTTTGCTTGTAATCATTTAATTCAAAAGTTTAATTTCAGTAACCAAAACCATATCCCACATTTTCGATTACCAGTATTATGTAATAGTATGTGTCTTTGACTGGAGAAATGAAACAAAAGAGCTTTGTGACCTGCATACTTCCTGATCAGATACAGTGGGGTCAGCGTGTAAGTGCACACACGAACGAACACGACAGTTTGGTTCGAGACGATTCTAAATAACAACACATGTCTGTGTTTTAAAACAAAGATCTGAAAACTATCAGAGCTCCAGATAAGCTGCGTATTTGCGTAAATACCCAATTAAAATTGGTGGTACCTTTATCATGCTACAGAAAACAATAAATAGACCACAACTATAGCATATTTTTCTTATTTTCCATGAAAACACATCTTGGTATTTCATTAGAATTGTCTCCTTATCGATCGCTGGTCTCGTATCGGTATACCGCGGGTTTTCCCGTGACAGAGGCGCTATCGATTCGTTGACTAACTAGCCGGACGATCGATTATTCTCTCCTTTATGGCCGTAGTATTGATACGGGATTTATACAAATTGTATAGAATATTTCAAAGAGAGGATTATATCTTAATAATATTGATACGGGATTTATACAAATTGCATAGAACATTTCAAAGAGAGGATTATATCCGTACTGATGACATCTCGATTCGAACATAATAACCTTCGACGTTACCTCGCGTATATCCGAATTGAGAATGGCTATTAAATACGACGTTTAGCGGTTATTATGTTCGAATCGAGATGTCATCAGTACGGATATAATCCTCTCTTTTAAATGTTCTATACAATGTGTATGCATCCCGTATCAATATTATTAAGATATAATCGTCTCTTTGAAATATTCTATACAATTTGTATAAATCCCGTATCAATACTACGGCCATAAAGGGGAGAATAATCGATCGTCCGGCTAGTTAGTCAACGAATCGATAGCGCCTCTGTCACGGGAAAACCGGCGGTATACCGATACGAGACCAGCGATCGATAAGGAGACAATTCTAATGAAATGCCAATACATGTTTTCATTTCGAGGCAAATTATTCAAAAATTGCCGTCTGTAGATGTGTAAACAGTACCCAATCAAAATATTGAAATACCCAATTGCTTCAGATATGATGGAGTGAAAATACTCAATTACTAATTATTTATCTGGAGCTCTGAACTATAGTGAAAAAAACTTAGCTGATATGGAGCTCTGATAGTTATGCTATTAAATATAAATATTACAACAAGAAATATTTCACACCGATATGTGTATTGATTTCTTTTTTTAAGTCATTGAACACAAACTACATGTAGTAACAGGTCACCCACTGTATCCCGACAGATTGTTTACATCTAAAATGTTTATAAAACCAACAGATCATGTGAAACATCAATAGCCAATAACACACAAACTGGAGAAAACATAGTGTCGGCTATTAGTGTGTCACGTGGAAATCCTATATTATAAACAAGATGCCAGAATACAGTGTGCCCATTACAGTCAGATTAAAGTTTGCACGTTATGAATAATTTTAATCTTTGTAATAAAATTTAGCCAACATGGCAGGTTCAAAATATTTGGAATAAAAATCCGAAAGTTTTTTGTTTTTTAATCATACTGGAAATGAAGGCATTGTCTTTTTCAATCCTTATGCATTTCACATCGGCCATAGTGTACACAAGAAAGTCACAGTATCGCCTGCCAGTGCAAAACAACTGGCCTTCTACCTGGTAAAAATAATTATTATTTTTCATGCAAGTTCCACTATTTCTTTGTGATTTCAGATATGACACAGTAACTGGTGTAATTGGTTTGTCCTTAGCTGTGTATGGACATTTAGCTTCCAGAATCACATCCTTTGTAATTATTCCATCTGGAGAACTACCTAGGAAGGGCATAGTTTTTGATACCCAGATTCCGATTCGTGCACATGGCAGTGGTGAAGTCGTTCGTATTCCTTTGTTGCCACCTTTTCATATTTCTTGCCATGATCAGTAGCCTTAGACGTAAATTGTTGCGGCTCCAACAGGCTCTCCGCCAAACTTATTGAAGTCGGTTCTGTCTGTTGCTTTGCATATTCTTCCGAAATTTGACGATTGGATACGCTTGCTCCTTTCTTTTCTCCACAACTCGTTTGCCGACTGACCTCGCGTTCTTTTTTCAATATTCTCAATTCGGTCACTGGAAATATTCACTAAACCCATGTGTTCAAGAAATGTCTGTTCATGTGTGTGGAATAAATAGTCATGATCATGGGCCATTGCCCTGGTGTTTGCTGGCTCAAACAGTTGGAATATTGGCATCTTTGAAATACCCCTAACGTTTAAACACGCATTTCTGAAGTGGGCCTCATACGACTTGGCACCGCGATACGTTTCTGGTCGAGGATCAAACCTAAGAATTGTGCTTTCGTCTGCTCCAGGCATTTCAAGGTAATGGGCACACTGTATTCTGGCATCTTGTTTATAATATAGGATTTCCACGTGACACACTAATAGCCGATACTATGTTTTCTCCAGTTTGTGTGTTATTGGCTATTGTTGTGTCACATGATCTGTTGGTTTTATACACATTTTAGATCTGTCGGGATACAGTGGGTGACCTGTTACTACATGTAGTTTGTGTTCAATGGCTTAAAAAAAGAAATCAATACACATATCGGTGTGAAATATTTCTTGTTGTAATATTTATATTTAATAGCATAACTATCAGAGCTCCATATCAGCTAAGTTTGTTTCACTATTTGTTATCCGTGCTCCAGATAAGATGCATCTTTATGACTATATTTGGGTATGTTTCATTGATTTTTCAAAAGAACAAAGAAATTTGGGGTTCTTTAGAATCGTCTCGAACCAAACTGTCATGTTCGTTCGTGTGTGCACTTACACGCTGACCCCACTGTAGCACACTCATTTAGCATGATAACCATCTATATTGCGTGTATTCAGTTTAGTGCAACGAGTCCAAGGATATCCACGCGGACATGAGTACCCGTCCTTATAACATTTCCCGAACACGTTCTGTAAATTGGTACTCGAAATCAGAGTTTGATTGGTCGAGACTTCGAACATCTGTTGTAATCGAGTGTCAGTCCTTTAACTTTGCATTTGGATTTCATTTCCCCATCTTTTGTTATCAACTTGTACGCAAAGCTCTTTGACCGTTATATATAACTATATTGTACTCAAGTGTGGGGAGTTAACAGATTTTGAAGGTAATGCTAGCTCTCTTTTAGAAGTCCAAGGCTACATTAATCTTTCTCATCGTTTCAATAATCAAGGTATACCTATTCACACGTTCCTGCTTTGTGAAAACTATGTTTACTCGGTGGTCCGATCTTGGGTCAATTAGTCCGTATTCACAGGACAGTGCAACAATAATTATTGGCTATCTTCGCTTATTCTTACGATGACATACATGTCGGTGTAGGTGTTTAATAATATGTGACGGTGGCTGCAGAAAGGAAGGCGATGGCACCTCTAGTCAATCAAATTGTTAATGCACCGGAACACCACCGTGTCTAAGGTCATTATACCACATGTTATAGTGCATGTAATAAGTAATTGGAGAGGGCTGTAACTAATGATGTTAAGACTTGTTGCCCATCCCGTTTGCTTTGATGAACACAACTGTCGCTAGACATTCACTCAAATTTTCGAGAACACTTACTTACTATATGTATATAGTAAATTAACCGTATCGGTCGGTGCAGTCAAAAAACCGATAAGGGCGTTCACCCGTATTATACCCATTAATAGCAGACGACAATTTCTACCTGCGCAAACCTGTATTCAATACACGGATCGATACCGTTGATGCCGGGGTATTTACAAATATTACAATGGGTTAATATTCGCGTTATTGGCTAGAAACATATTTGTATTTATATTTAATGAGCTTTAATGAGCGAGTGTTAAGATCGATACCGTATTTCCGATATGCCTCTGTTAAATTAACATGTCGAGACATGTTACAGCGATCTGTTGAAACGCGTATCGAGGCTAACTACACTGGACTTAAATCGGTTTACCTGTAAACACAGACGAATAAACGACGATAAACTCTATACAATTTAATACCGTAGCAGACGAAGTGTAATTCTTGTGTATATATGGTCATTCTTCTTGCTGATACTTTAATTTAAAATGTGTCTTTATGAGCTCAGTATTACTGTCTAGCTGTATAGTACTGAATTGTATGGAATTTACTTGTTGGAAGGAATTAAATATACTTAATGCATGCGGGATACATGACACAAACGTCTCATAGCATCGAGTTTAACTGATCAGTGTACGCTATACCGTATGCATACAAAACAAACGGTAATCGTGCTTAACGAACACCGAGGATAAACTATAAAATGTGGCCAGTCGACACACATAGGACCTCTATGGCGACCAATAATCCAGAGCGTTAAGGCTTCTGGACTCCGTAAAGTATGTAACCTTGCCCCTGGGTTTATGGGCGCGGACGTATATTTGTCACAGGGCGCTAGAGAACCATTAGGGCAATGCGTGTTTGAACTATACCAATTCTGAGCAATTAAAATATATATCATTTACCCGAGGTTAAGGTTTTGCGAAAGTATTACAAAATAAATGGAAAGACGGACGGACGGACAAGGTGAAACTTGAAGTATGTTTATATACATAATACCAATTGATATTTAATCGATACAATGATCCGAGTGTATTTTGACAGCGTCCATCATAATGATCGGACACTAAACCGTATCGTGCGTATATTTTTCTCCATTAATTTACATCAACGTTTTCGGAGTACATGCGAAACATATTTATACCCGAAATATGATATTTAAATCAATATGTCAAAAATCTGCGTTACTTCATAAAATATATGAACGATTTTACCATTTTCACCGTAATTTACATCAACGTTTTCAGAGTACGTGCGAAATATAATTCTACGTAGAATAAGTTAAATATCTAGGTAATGTATTGAAAATACGTAATGAAACACATTTTAAAATAACGCGACCGCCGTAAACCCGAAGAAGAGGCCCAAATGGGCCTGTATCGCTCACCTAAAAGCTTCCATAGTGGTCATCTTGATTTCACAAAGACTCTTCACTTGCATATATTGCGAATGTGCATGTGATTTACTGCTATACCTTCGATTTGATATATAAAATGACTATATTCGGTGAAAAATAAAATTTGACCCCTATTTGACCCCTCGGGCCATGACAATTTTTGGCCCAGAGGCCACCATATGAACAAATCTGAATCAGCGTCAACTATCGATCATTCATACAAAGTTTCGTCGAAATCGGCCTGGCGGTTTGTGAGAAAAAGATTTTTTGACAATTTGACCTACTTTTCAACGGCGGACATCTTGGATTTGGTGATGACCTCCATTTTGACAAAAATGAACAGGCTTCACCAACAAACCATTTCAGTTAAAGGCCAGGCAGGTCTATAAATAGGTGTGGGCGGAGCTATTTCAAAACCGCAATACTTTTGACTTTTTGTCAGTGATTATTAAAAAACTAATTGTTAGAAAAATATTAAATTTATATTCTAAGTTGATAGTCATATAGTGCATTTATAGAGCAATATATTTGCAGAAATAAAAATCTAGAAAAATCAGTATTTAATATAAACAATTCAAAATTCAAACTGTTTGTAACCTCTGACCCCCAGTCAGGTGGCTGTATCAACAACATACCACTGCTGAGCGTGTATATGCAACTGTAAGACAATACAAATAACACTTTACATACATACTAGACACTAGTACATGTTGCACAACGTTTTCACATCTACATTTTAATGTGCAGTCCTTTATTTTCTCCAAAATATACTTAGACAGCATATTAGAATCGTCTCAGGAGATAATTCTAATAGCTGCCAATACATACTTCAGTAGGGAAATAAAATTAAAAATAAATATGTTGTTTGCTGATTTTAGTTTAGTTTAAACATATTTTATTTGCATATTGTTTACAAGTTCATTGTCAGTGTCAAAGCTGATTTTACATTTCCTTTATAATTAAGATTCACCAACATACGATGTCATAGTTTGGTAGTGAAGTAAATTTTGTTCCAAATGAGATGACGCTAGTGTGTTGCCAACATTTTTTGAGAGAAAAAAAGCAAAAATAAAGCAACGAAAGAATCATATTTAAAACCAGCAGACGACATTAGATATTTAATAACATCAACATATTTTGATAGCGAAATACATGTAGAATCGTCTCCAATGGAGACGATTATATTGTCTCCAATGGAGATGATTCTATTTTGCTGCCAACTCGTGTTCTTTTGAGAAAAAAAAAAGAGAATACTATTTAAAACCAGCTGTATAATGATATCAGATATATATATTTAGTTTCTAAAACCCATCTTGGTTGCAAAGTATAATTGTCTCTAATGGAGACGATGTTATTGTGTTGCAAAAAACATGTTCTGAAAAAAGCAGCATTGTGACACGTACATGTACCATATATGTATATTTATTGTTTATATAAACATTTTTTGGTGGTAGCAAAGTATTATTTTCTTCAATGGAAATGATTCTACTGTGTTCTAAAACATGTTTTAAAAGAACATTAACCCTTTGCATGCTGGGTAAAAATGTCGTCTGCTGAATTTTCTAAATATATTTATCATTTCTGATCAAAAACGTGTTTAGCAAGCACACTAGAATCATCTCCACTGGAGGTGATTCTATTGTGCTTCTAAAACATGTTTTTTTGCGAGAAATAAGAAAGCTATGAATCATCAGGAGATGTCAATTTTATGCCACAACTATACAGGATGTTGTATTGATGTGCTGGCTGCAGCAGTTGTGGTATATACGGTAATGTTTCCATACACTGAATCAGCTGTTAGATAAACCCTTCCCACTGTAGGGTCGGTAGGCGCTACCGCCGGTTCGTGTTTAAGTTTGGTCAATATCGGCCAAGCAGTTCACAAGAAGAAGTCCTTTGAAATATTTAGTAAAAAATAACATTTTGACCTTTTGCCCTGTCGGTGGCCATCTTGGATGACGTAATCATCTGATTTTGGCAAAACATGCTCCAGAGTGATCGTCAAGATACCTTGGATTGGATATATTATATGACCATATTCGGTCCAAAATATAATTTGACCCATAGTTGACCCCTCGGGCCCCACCCATTTTTGACCCAGGTGCCAACATATGAACAAATCTGAAACAGCTTTAAATATCAATCATTCACACAAGTTTCGTCGAAATCAGCCTGGAGGTTTGTGAGAAGATTTTTTTGACAATTTGACCTACTTTTCAACGGCGGACATCTTGGATTTGGTGATGACCTCCATTTTAACAAAAATGGACAGGCTTCACCCACAGACCATTACAGTTAAGTTTGGCCAATATCGGCCAAGCAGTTCACAAGAAGAATACGTTTGAAATCTTGAGTAAAAGAACAACTTTTTTACCTTTCGGCGGCCATCTTGGATGACAAAATCATCTGATTTAGACGAAAAATGCTCCAGAGTGATCAACTAGTCGATTCCTTCGATTTGATACATTATATGACCATATTCGGGCAAAAATATAATTTTACTCCTAGTTGACCCATCGGGCCACGCCCATTTTTGAACCAGGGGCTACCATATGAACAAATCTGAAACAGCGTTAACTATCAATCATTCACACCAAGTTTCGTCGAAATCGGCCTGGAGGTTTGTGAGAAGAAGATTTTTTTGACAATTTGACCTACTTTTCAACGGCGGACATCTTGGATTTGGTGATGATCTCCATTTTAACAAAAATGGACAGGCTTACACAAGACCATTACAGTTAAGTTTGGCCAATATCGGCCAAGCAGTTCACAAGAATAATACGTTTGAAATCAAATTTTATTTGAGTAAAATAACAAATTTTTTACCTTTCGGTGGCCATCTTGGATGACAAAATCATCTGATTTAGACGAAAAATGCTCCAGAGTGATCGACTAGTCAATACCTTCGATTTGATATATTATATGACCATATTCGGGCAAAAATATAATTTGACTCCTAGTTGACCCATCGGGCCACGCCCATTTTTGACACAGGGGCCACCATATAAAGAAATCTGAGAGAGCGTTAACTATCAATCATTCACACCAAGTTTCGTCGAAATCGGCCAGGAGGTTTGTGAGAAGAAGACTTTTTGACAATTTGACCTACTTTTCAACGGCGGACATCTTGGATTTGGTGATGATCTCCATTTTAACAAAAATGGACAGGCTTCACCCACTGACCATTACAGTTAAGGTTGGCAAATATCTGCCAAGCAGTTCACAAGAATAATACGTTTCAAATCTTTAGTAAAATAACAACTTTTTTACCTTTCGGTGGCCATCTTGGATGACAAAATCATCTGATTTAGAAAGTAAATGCTCCAGAGTGATCGACTAGTCGATATCTTCGATTTGATATATTATACGACCATATTTGGTCAAAAATAAAATTTGACCCATATTTGACCCCTCGCGCCACGCCCATTTTTGACCCAGGGGCCACCATATGAACAAATCTGAATTATCATTAAATATCGATGATTCATCCAAAGTTTCGTCAAAATCTGCCTAGCGGTTCGTGAGAAAAAGATTTTTTAAGAATTTGACCTACTTTTCCACGGCAGCCATCTTGGATTGTCCATGACCTTCATTTTAACAAATCTGAAATGACATCACCCATATATCATCCCTGTAAAGTTTGACCAACATCGGCTTAGCAGTTCGGGAGAAGAAAATGATTGAAAATGTTCAAGGACGACGGACGACGGAAGCCGGACGACGGACGACGGACGACGGACGACGGACGATGGACGACGGACGACGGACGACGGACGACAGACACTTTGCCATAAGAATAACTCACATGAGCTTTGCTCAGGTGAGCTAATAAAAAGTGTTCAGTGTATACATTTACGACGGGAAAATATGTTCTTCGATTCTACATGTATATTCTTTGTACGTATAACCGTCGACACTATCCGACCGTCTCTATGGAAACGCTAAATCCCGCATCAATATTGGTCACTATAGATTTAAGATGCATTGAAAACCGAGCGATTTAAACGTTCGGCCGGCTTAACCCCCGTCAGATTTTATTCCATTGTCGGCCTATGTTTCGATTATATTACCTAGGACGACTGCGATTTTCCTTGAAAAAGAATTACGAAATTTAACGTACGTCCGTAAATTACGAACAATGTTGACAAACGATCGACGGACTATACGATCAGGGTCTACACTATTCCATATTATATTAATAGAGTACCGTTAATAGCTCGTACTAGCGGTGTATGAAGGTTCGAAGGGGAACGCGCTGAACGTCCGTCATTTTGGTCTACGCTGTTGGCCAGTCGATAGTGATGATCAATCGACAATTAATACGAACTCGTCCGCCATTTTGGTCTGTCCCGTCTCGCTAATATCGAGCGATGGGACGGACGGACGAACGTCCACACGGACGGACGAACGGACGGACAGACGTACGAACGGACAATTACCGACGAATACGTACGTGTATATTTCGAGGTATACGTCGGTCTATCGACGATCATAAGACCCCTTTTCGCAGGAATCGACAACGGTAAGGGAAGTCATATTACCTCCCAGGATCAAGAACGATAACTCTCAACGATCGTAAGACCCCTTTTCGCAGGAATCGGTAACGGTAAGGGAAATTATATTACTTCCCAGGATCAAGAACGATAACTGTCAACGATCATAAGACCCCTTTTTGCAGGAATCGGTAACGGTAAGAGAAGTAATATTACCTCCAAGAACGATAACTCTCAACGAGTCTGGGATGCTGTATTTTCTTAAATTAACCGCTTCAAATCCTCTGTGTATGCGTAAGTAATAGTTCCCTCCTAGATGGAGTTCAAAACACACATCGCGTCCAACAATTTATAAACTTTTTATTTATTTATTTTTCTATATTTATATGGCGGCCATTTTGAATTTTTAAAAATAAAATAAAAATGGGTTTATAGTCGATATATACTATTTCGAGGTCACTGATTACGATTTTCGAGGTTTCAGATCGATCGAGAGAAAAAGTCAGAATTATAGGTACCTACGTACAATATTTGGAACATGACGGGCAAATAATTTCTTAGTTATGCAGCTTTTAAGTTCGTTACTGAATGCGCATGCGCAGAAGCCATGTTGGATTTTAATTTTTAGTCATAATTATAAGACTCGACATTGGGTATCTGTATACAAAATTTGAGGGTGATCGCTCCAAACGGACAAAATATATTGACAGATTGAAGTTTTCTATTGTTTTAATCGCTAATTACCGCGTTGGTGATGTTGGCTTTTGGCTTACTAATAGGCCTTGTGAATATATGTCTACATTGCAAATTTGGTGAACCTAACACAAGGAGTTTTAGAGTTATTAAGATTTAAAATTTTGGACGAGTTCATTTCAATTATTAGTGACATTGGGTGCTATAGCTTCGCGTTTTAAAACGTCAAAATGTATCCAGGTCACATTATACATGTATGTCTATTCATCGCATGGTAACTAAAATATGCAGCCCATTCAACTCGTCACGCTAGCAACGTCACTGTCTTAACAAACCTCCACACTCTGTTTTCACTAAAACACACTTTTCAGTATATATCACTTTAAACGTCCTGTTGCCATGACGGTAATAGCGAGAATGAAAATTTGAAAAGGGCGCTCGAGTATATATTAGTCATCAACACGTGTCCACCATTTTTGAAATATTTAAGCCGATTGGCTGGCACGCTCATTAACATACTGTTTACTCATGACACGAGCGCCCCCCTGTGGGCGGGATATTTGAATTTGAAATATTTGAACTCATTGGTCGAAATGATTACTCATCGCGTTAGAATTTTTGGCGCGAAATCTAATAGTGTAAATACGGAATATTCCGGATGAGACGGAGCAATTTTCACAGCGGTGTATCGTCGCGCATCGATGATCGGTGCGTCACGAGCTATACAATGGAGCGTGCCGCGCGCGGTTAATCTTTTGAACAATATACGATTGGCCGTGAATAGAACACAATCGACTGCGGTAATTAATTATGATTACTCATCGCGTTAGAATTTTTGGCGCGAAATCTAGGGGTCACTGAGGTCGCACTTCGCACTTCACCTTGGACACTGGGCGAATTCACCCTATACTACTCATATACGGCAACAGCTTGGTCGTTGTAGGACACAGTCAAGTTATGAATAATATAGACGGTAAACCAGTCCTGGTACAGCTTAGCAACAAGGAGTAAATTCTCAGGACAACGGCATTGATTGTTATTATTATGACAGAGAGATAAATAAAATACATGCTGCAGGAAAGGTATGTCTGTGCCAAACATTGTATTATATTATTTGCATGCACTACACATGCAGGTTAAATTTTCTGTGTGCGACTTGATGTGGGGGTGAGATAGAGATTTCGAAAGTGAAAGTAGACGGTTCCGTCAAAAAAGGGGAAATAAACACGCATGACCCGTGTTTGGCATGGATCTAGAACCGGCTTAGGTCACTGGCTCCAGGAATGGAAGTAACACAATTGATTTTGTCGCAGGTAGTTTGCGATTGTCATGTTTGTGTGAATGTGGGTCTATGGGAAATCAATTGGTTGCCCGTTTCCTGTATTCGCACCGACACTGCGGAATACTTGTGGAAATTTACTGAACATTCCATCGGGCATTAAAATATTTCCTCCCGTTTCTTAATTGGGTACAAACACAGGACCGGATACGACTGATGATTTAACATGAAATTTATTACACGAGTTTACTGATTTCGTAAGAAACGAGCCAATGCTCGGCATAGCCGAGTTTCTTATGAAATCGGTTAACGCGTCAGTCAATACGTTTAATAAGTATCCCATCATATTACATTAACATAAATGTTAGATTCTCTACCATGTTTTCTGTACTTGTCTCGTGTGTATACGGTATTTATTACTTTAGTGTATTAAGAGTTTATTACTCTTGCGAGTTTTAATACACAGTGTTATTACACTGCAAAAGACGATTTTATGAACTAATCTGTAATTAGTGCAAGGTGAGAATACATATAAAGACTACCGTTATTTTACAAAATCAGTTATTTTAATAATTTTGATCTGGATTCCGCCAATATTTGACGTCCTCAGTGGACTATATTTGCACATTCCTGTTGGACAACGCGATAGGGAAGCTTTTATCAAATCCGGGATCATATCCTTTATCTGGGCTGTACACAGTCACGTTTAATGAATAAGCATAACATGTGGTCTGCCACGACATAATGGGACTAACTGTGTTTAACACTTGGAACGCGGGAAACGAAAAGTGTCGTCTGCTGTTGTCTGGTATTTTGGCATATTTCTGAATGGAAACATGGTATGGCAGCACATGAGGATCATTTCCTTTGTGAATGATTATACGGTGTTGCAAATAATTGTTTTTTGTTAAGCGAAATGGAAATTAAAAACTAAACAGCAGACGACGACATTTAATTCAGAATTGAAAGGCTTAACATGCGAGTGAGGAATGTCATGCAGCGCTATACAGTTCTAACATATTTCTTTAACAAATTGTAGAGTAAATTTGTCACCAACTATTTAGCGAACAGTGTAGCCCCAGATCAGACTGTGCACATGCGCAGGCTGATCTGAGGCTAAACTGGTTGCACACGAAATTAGGGAAGTTTTTTCTCGCCATGCTTGTGATACGGCAGATACGGCTTATCGGTGGGGTAAACTTTTAAATTGATGTTAAAACGTCGGACAATACACACACAATACACGGTATGATCTAACTTTCAAAATGGCTTGTGTTGGTGGTTCGAATACTACTGGAAATACGTCGAAGGTAGACGTGAAATACAAATGTAATCCGTGTAAACAATCCGGGTCTACGAAAGATGCCATCATGTATTGTCGGAACTGTGACGAATTTATGTGCGAGTCTTGCGCATCACTTCACAAGGCGTTCAAACAGTTGCGAGATCATGTACTGGATTTAGTAAGTGACATGGGAACTGAAGGACGATCCGGGGCACGTAAGCTCTCCCTACAACATTGTGCCGACCACGAGGGTAAATCGGCGGATTTATATTGTGAGAAACACGAGGAAATCTTCTGTAGTTCCTGCAGGTTGACGACGCACAGGAAATGCAAGGTGGTGTCCGTACGTGACATGTCAAATGCGGCTACGTGCGGCCAACAGCTGTCCGCTGCTCTCGAGCCGATGACCGCTATGAAAAGCAGGATTGAAGCTCTCAAAGGTGACAGGGAGAAAGATATTGAAGCTTTAACAAACCTGGAAAAGTCGTGTATCGCAGATATCCAAGCGTTCAAGACAACATTGATAGCACTGATAGAGCGACTTGAAACGGAAATACTTGAAGCTATGAAGAAGGTCGTTAAATCAAAGATGGCCGATCTGAGTGAGCATGTTAATACATGTGATGTCCTATTGCCACAAGTGTCTGCTGACATGAAGGACGCCGATGACGCGACATCAGTCGATGATCACATGACGAGTGTAATTGTCGCTCACAGACTGCGGAAGACTCGACGTACGGCGGAAACAGCACTAACCGATATAGAACCGAAGGTAGATCGAATTAACTTGAAATTTGTACCGGCACCCACCCTATCAGATTGCTTGACAAGCGTCGATCGGTTTGGCACACTGCTTGTTACTCCTGGACAGGCGACATCGCTATCTGTCTCGTCCGACAGTCTACATGCATCAAAGCCTACCGATATGCAAGTTGTCACGTCCGACAGTCTACATGTATCAAAGCCTCTTACCGATATGCAAGTTGTCACGTCCGACAGTCTACATGTATCAAAGCCTCTTACCGATATGCAAGTTGTCTCGTCCGACAGTCTACATGTATCAAAGCCTCTTATCGATATGCAAGTTGAATGGTCAACACGGATATACACGGGGTCTAACAGTATATCCGGTTCAGCAATATTGGCGGATGGACAGGTGGTATTAGTTGACCGATCAAACCAACAAGTTATTCTACTGGATAAAATGTTATCCGTCAAATCAAAATTGAAGTTAGCCGACGAGCCCTGGGACGTGGCCGCGGACGTGTCTGGTGACGTCATCGTGACGTTGACGACGTTTAAGGAGCTGCAGTGGATCGACGTCGTTGGCCGCGGACTCCGTACGGGCTGCACCGTCACCACCAGTATGCCGTGTTACGGGGTGGCTGTCCACGCCGGGGAGGTGTACACCGCCGCGAAGGACTTTTTCATGAACTACGTTCTTGTGATGGATGGATGCGGGGCGTTGATACGGCAGATTTACCTGGACTTATGGGTTAAAACCAGGTTAGTAGGTCCACACTACGTTACCGTGAGCCCGCGAGGTTTGATTTTCATAACCGACTATAACGATCGCGTCGCGTGCTTCACCCCAGCAGGAGACGTCGTGTACGACACTAAACCCGGGAACAAACGTGGTCCTTGCGGAATGTTAGCAGACGACAGTGGAAACCTGATTGTCTGCTGTCAGGTGTCTAACGCCATTGTCGTGCTGTGGGAGGACGGCCACCGCCGCCGCAAGACATTCCTGTCGTCTGCTGACGGCGTGAAGTCGCCGACCTCCATATCGTACAGACGGAGTGACAACACGCTTATCGTCACAATGAAGGATAAAAAAGTCAGTTGTATCGCATACAAACTCAAATAAGGCACATTTGTTGTATAGAACGGGCTTTCACAGTGTAATAACACGGTGTATTAAAACCATAAGACACTAGTGTAATAAACATGTAAACCAGACCACTATGGACAATACATAGGGCCGTTTCTTATGAAGTCAGTCAACTATTTAATAAATATCGTATCGTCTTTTGTTAATTTCACTTAATTGTTATATTATATTCAGTGCACAAGCACATCATCATATATTGAAGTTGTAGCGGTCTTATTTGAATATGTATTCCTCGAATGGATTATGCCACTGTAACTTTAATTGTATAAGGGAGACAACTGCGATTGTCGGTATGTAATAGCGAGAACCATTTGTATCCCCCTTGTTGCAGTGGTATTGGCGTATGTTGGCCCTAATTATACCCAATATTTTGGGAAAAAATTGGTATATTGTTTTCGTCACGAGTGTCCGTCCGTCCGTACGTCCGTCACGTTTCTTGTAACTCAAAAATCTTTTTCACCTTCATGCCTACGCGCCTGATATTTGGTATGTACCTTCGTTATCAGGTGCAGAGGCGCAAAGTGAATTCGGATTTTTCATCCAACCCTCCATCATCGATTATCTCCCCCTTTCGGACTCAGAATATCCCATTTTTTCCTTGTAACTCGAAAAACTTTTTCACCTTCATACCTACGCGCCTGACATTTGCTATGTAGCTTCGTTATCATGTGCACATGCGCAAAGTGAATTCGGATTTTTGATCCGACCCTCCATCATGGATTATCTCCCCCTTTCGGACTCAGAATTTCACATTTTTTCCTTGTAACTCGAAAAACGTTTTCACCTTCATACCTACGCGCCTGATATTTGGTATGTAGCTTCGTTATCATGTACAGATGCGCAAAGTGAATTCGGATTTTTGATCCGACCCTCCATCATTGATTATCTCCCCCTTTCGGACTCAGAATTTCCCTATTTTTCATTGTAAGTCGAAAAACTTTCTAACCTTAATACCTACATTTCTGATATTTGATATGTAGCTTCGTTATGATGCGCAAAGTGAATTCGGATTTTTGATCCGACCTTCCATCATGGATTATCTCCCCCGTTCGGCATTTTTCCTCGTAGGTCGAAAATCTTTTTCACCTTAATACCTACGCGTCTGATATTTGCTTCGTAGCTTCGTTTTGATGTGCTGATGCGCAAAGTGAATTCGGATTTTTTATCCGACCCTCCATCATGGATTACCTCCCCCTTTCGGACTTAGCATTTGGGGAAAGTGGGTATATTGCGATGGCGCGCCATCGACTTTTTCTAGTTCTATTTGTGTCTGTATGCTGGGTATGTTATCCTGTAATTGTGCAACACGCTATGTTATGTCATTTGCTCCCAGGCTGGGATAATGTACCTTATGCGACCAAACGTAGTCCCAGACCAGCCTGCGCATCCGCGCCATCTGATCTGGGACTGCGCTGGCCGCTATTCCGTCAATGTAGCGAAGTTTATGTCACCGAATAACCATGTTTGATAAGATTGCTGATTGTCTGGTTGTAAGAATGTATACGATGATCAGGAGCTATATTGGTCATACATGTCCTAGGGGCCGTTTTATTGGTCAGTGGCACACTCGGATACCAGCATAAATCGGTCCATGGCTGCCAAACATATGTCCTTAGACGTCATTTGTGAAAAGTATAGACTTTTACCTTCCTGGACTTTGGACAATGTTTGATGTTCATACAGTGGAACCTCTCTAAACAGGACACACATGGAATTCCACATTGTGTCCAGTTTAGAGAGAGATTCTACTGTGAACGAACTACCCGAGCACCCCGACATGTACGTTTGTGCTTTTGAATCATGAACATACAATATTATGTATTTGAACTATTTCAGCAATCCCACACATAACATCATGTTTTCCGTTGCGTATAGACATAGTATACAAATATACAATTCAATTATATTTTCCTGTTCTGGGGTCCGTTTCAATAAACTTCGTACGACAATGAAGTTCGTAATGACAAACGTGAAATCTACAACAACATTTACACTGACAGCTGATGTTGACAAATCATTCGTGGTTGTGTTAACATGTGAAATCTACAACAACATTTACACTGACAGCCGATGTTGGCAGATCATTCGTGGGTGTATGCACATACTAGTAGGAGGGTGGTGGTAGCATTATGGAACCACGTTAATGTCAGGAGAAAATTAATAACAAGCTTCTTACAAGTTTATTAATTGTACGAAGTTTAGTGAGGCGGGTCCATCAACGTCCGAGTATATCCGAGACACGGGGCCTTTAACATGAGTAAGCCAATCGTGATCCGAGATTATAAAGCCCGCCGAGTACGTTGTAGATCAGGCAGTTTGATTGGCCGAGACTGAGCACAGCTCAGCCTCGGCCAATCAAACTTCCTGCTCCATTTAGCTACCGTCTGTTTCACGAAACCTTCCAAATTCCGAGTAGTTTATGCTGTAATCAATTATTTATTACCACGTATCGGGGTGGGTGGAAGGTGGGAGCATGCGATGGGTAATTTAACGATCGGGGTTCATCCTTACCGGAATTCCGACTGGAGACCTGGTTTGGACCTCACATACGTCTTTGGAATTTTGTATGTGACAGTTGAATCTGGTTATACCACTTATGTGAGTATTACGATTGTTCGTAATCCTATTTTAGGGGAAGGGGCCAAGTGACTTTGGTGTGGTATGGACCTGGCACCAGGTCAGGTTATTCTAATTTCAGGGCTGAATATATTTGTTCTCGATGTAAATATTCCGTTCTGATTTTGGGATTTTCCCCCCAATGCAGCAGGTTAAAATGGGATCGAACCCGTTTGCCCGGCCTTACATGACCTTAGCTGTTGATAGGCCGTTAAACACTAATAAACAAACAAACAAACCACGTATCGTGATAGACAGGGGGAGATAATCTGATGAAGTATTTCCGCAACAACTCTATCAGGTACTGTACGTTTTCAGACAATTCATGTGAGTTCGTACCACAGAAGATGTGCGATAAATCTCATAACATATATTTACAAATAATTACGATATTTTCCGGAAAGAACGTCGGAATTTGATGACATGTTCAGAGCTAATGTGAAATAGAATTTCCTATTTGCTACGTAAGTTCGTCAATTTTCCTGATCATTTACAGAAAATATCAGAGTCTCTGTAAATATGTTTCATGAACAATGGTACATCTCCTTAGCTACAGAATCCACGTTTGTGAACCACAATCGTCATTTGTCATTGAGAGATGTACAATGTATGTTTTATTGCACTTCAGTAGTTCTGCTAGCTTTCTGATATTTTCTCCAAAACATCGACGTTGTCCGAAGATTCTGAAAGACAATCAGGAATTGTCATTTGCAAAGTTTTATTTTTTAATCATGTTGCCCTTCACGATAAAAAATGTCTTATTATTGGTTTGACCAGTGAACATGTAGCTTTTGACCAGCTCGATATATCACACTCATACAACGACTGATTTATTGATTAATTGCATGCTTTTATTTTACTGCGGGTTAAATGTGTTAATAACGAACCGTGTATAACCAGATCAGTCTTTGTGGATGCGCAGTCTGTTCTGGGGATACACTGTCGACAACTCAAGCCCTTTTTACCCAGGCGGTCACTTAGTACCAATCATATTACTCTTAGGAATGAGGCTAAGTGGCTTAGGTGTCGTGAGGACCTGTCACCAGGTCAGGTTATTATAATTTGAGGACTGAATATATTTTTTTCTGTCAATATTCAGTTCTGACTTTTGGATTGTCCACCCATCACAAAAGGTGCAATATGGGATTCGACCCCGTTAACCCGGTCTAACATGACCTTAGCTGTTGACAGGCCGTTAAACACAAATATATAAATACATAAATAATCCATGCGGTCACATATTTGCATGTACACGTGTCGAAATGTCTATACAATTATACCATGTTATGTATTCTAACATCGCCTCTTTCATCTGTGTATGGACATATACTTGGCCGCGTTAAAAACGTTGTTGGGGTTTAAATGGTCGGTTAGTATTTGTGACTGGAGAAATTACGCTTACTCATTTGTGACCAGTCCAGCGCCTTATTTGTCAATATGACTGGATAAATGGGGCTTATGACATTTAGGACCAGTCCAGCACATAACCAGTGAATGTGACTGGATAAACGGGGCGTATGACATTTAGGACCAGTCCAGCACATAACCTGTGAATGTAACTGGATAAACGGGGCGTATGACATTTAGGACCAGTCCAGCACATAACCTGTGAATGTGACTGGATAAACGGGGCGTATGACATTTAGGACCAGTCCAGCACATAACCTTGAATGTGACTGGTATAAACGGGGCGTATGACATTTAGGACCAGTCCAGCACATAACCTGTGAATATGACTGGATAAACGGGGCGTATGACATTTAGGACCAGTCCAGCACATAACCTGTGAATGTGACTGGATAAACGGGGCGTATGACATTTAGGACCAGTCCAGCACATAACCTGTGAATGTGACTGGATAAACGGGGTTTATGACATTTAGGACCAGTCCAGCACATAACCTGTGAATATCACTGGATAAACGGGGTTTATGACATTGAGGACCAGTCCAGCACATAACCTGTGAATATGACTGGATAAACGGGGCGTATGACATTGAGGACCAGCCTATCGACTGATCCAGTCACACAAGATATGTGCTTAACATTTATCCCGTCACCATAGAGCGTATGTGCCGTGAAACACATGCCGTGAAACACTTGCCGTGAAACGTCTTTAAAATCCTATCAATACGATCTAATCACTGCGTATGAATATGTGCGGTTGTCATACTAGTAGATTCTCCTATTTTGAGGATGCGACTTGTGTTATATTTTGCATTTTAATGAAAATTTGTTGTTTGAACATAGACCCAAAATCCACTGACATACTGTAAATATTACTGTTTCCTGGTGAGTAGTCCACCTTTATTAATGTTTCCCCACCTATAGGGGTGCAAGCCGGGGGATTGTACGAATTAAATCCTTGACCATCTACTTCCCGCCCCACGGAATTACATTTCTGTCTAATTCCCGTGGGGCGTGAGTAGCGTTTTCCTGCATAGCCGGACTGTCTAATATCTTGACCAGCTGACGTTTTGAATGTCCATTTACTACGGCTGCATATTGATTGTCGTCTAATTTCCCACCCCACCACCACCGCAGGAAAATCATTGATTGGCGCATGATTGCAGAGACATTGCAAAATTAAACTTCCCACAGGTGGTCGGCTTCATGATAGGATCATATATTGAGGATACCAGTTCAGTGTCTTCTCATATCAAGTTTATCAGGCAAGGCTAGGAAACGCGTAGGAATTCCGAGGCTTGCCGAGGAATTCCTACCGTTTCCGAGCCGAGCCTGATAAACTTGATATCAACGGAAAGCCTACTCGTATTCTATTTATCAGGTAACGTTATTTACCAGCCAATTAAGTCAATTATTGATACGACAGTATGTTATCAGTCAGTACGTATTCGGCCAATACGAAGTCCGTTATGATAAAATATACACATGCACATTATACTTTAGACATTATGTAGAAACCAGATGAAAAGCTTACGTAAACACGTTTATGTCATATTTTTATTTGAATAAAAACTGTGTAGTCGTATTTTAGTCATAGTTTATTATTATATTCCTATACTACTTAGCATAAATCGTTGTTGTACTGCGGAAATAGAGGATCTTACATGAGTGGTGATATAATATGATATTTATTAACCGAGATTACTGATGTCATCAGAAACGAGGCTGTGCCGAGTGTAATACATATCGTATTAAATCAACACGAGTGTTAGATTATATTTATTGCATAAGCACGTCATCTTAATGTGAAGCTGTACTGATTACCTAACATGTTTTCTGTAGCGGGCGCATTTGTATATGTATTACACTAGTGTATTATAAATTTTAATACACCATATTATTACAATGTGAATGTTCATTACAATGTACTGAAATGACTAAAAAAGTACTCATTAGAACGTGAAAACACTGCATCAATGATCAATTAATAATTGATTTTCACCTAGAAAAAAAAAAAGATGCCCATGATAACCCGAATTTTCTGATTGTCACACAATGTTGCAAGTCGAAAAAATGCACCTGTTTCCTGACAAGATGCCGCTAAGCTCTACTTAAAGTTGTCGCATAAATGCAATTTTCGTCTATTAACCACAAAATTAATATGTTTACGAAACCTGCCTAAATTATAAAGCTATATTCACAAAAAAAAAAAAAAAAACGTTTTTGGATAATACTACATTTTAGCAAAATAGAAGAATGAGACTTCTTTTTAGTTCTATAATGATGCTTGCAAACAGTGTAGATCCAGATGAGCCGGCTCGTAACATTTCACCACTACACACCCCTATCATAATGTTTGCAAACAGTGTAGATCCAGATGAGCCGGCTCGTAACGATGGTTTACCATTTCAACACTACACACCCCTATCATAATGTTTACAAACAGTGTAGATCCAGATGAGCCGGCTCGTAACGATGGTTTACCATTCCAACACTACATACCCATATCATAATGTTTACAAACAGTTTAGATCCAGATGAGCCGGCTCGTAACGATGGTTTACCATTCCAACACTACAACACCCCTAGCATAATGTTTACAAACAGTGTAGATCCAGATGAGCCGGCTCGTAACGATGGTTTACCATTCCAACACTACACACCCCTATCATAATGTTTACAAACAGTGTAGATCCAGATGAGCCGGCTCGTAACGATGGTTTACCATTCCAACACTACACACCCCTATCATAATGTTTGCAAACAGTGTAGATCCAGATGAGCCGGCTCGTAACGATGGTTTACCATTCCAACACTACACACCCATATCATAATGTTTACAAACAGTGTACATCCAGATGAGCCGGCTCGTAACGATGGTTTACCATTTCAACACTACACACCCCTATCATAATGTTTACAAACAGTGTAGATCCAGATGAGCCGGCTCGTAACGATGGTTTACCATTCCAACACTACACACCACCTCTATCATAATATTTACAAACAGTGTAGATCCAGATGAGCCGGCTCGTAACGATGGTTTACCATTCCAACACTACACACCACTATCATAATGTTTACAAACAGTGTAGATCCAGATGAGCCGGCTCGTAACGATGGTTTACCATTTCAACACTACACACCACTATCATAATGTTTACAAACAGTGTAGATCCAGATGAGCCGGCTCGTAACGATGGTTTACCATTTCAACACTACACACCCCTATCATAATGTTTACAAACAGTGTAGATCCAGATGAGCCGGCTCGTAACGATGGTTTACCATTCCAACACTTCCAACACACCACACCACCTCTATCATAATATTTACAAACATGTTAGATCCAGATGAGCCGGCTCGTAACGATGGTTTACCATTCCAACACTACACACCCCTATCATAATGTTTGCAAACAGTGTAGATCCAGATGAGCCGGCTCGTAACGATGGTTTACCATTTCAACACTACACACCTCTATCATAATGTTTACAAACAGTGTAGATCCAGATGAGCCGGCTCGTAACATTTCACCACTACACACCTCTATCATAATGTTTACAAACAGTGTAGATCCAGATGAGCCGGCTCGTAACGATGGTTTACCATTTCAACACTACACACCCCTATCATAATGTTTACAAACAGTGTAGATCCAGATGAGCCGGCTCGTAACGATGGTTTACCATTCCAACACTACACACCCATATCATAATGTTTACAAACAGTGTAGATCCAGATGAGCCGACTCGTAACGATGGTTTACCATTCCAACACTACACACCCATATCATAATGTTTACAAACAGTGTAGATCCAGATGAGCCGGCTCGTAACGATGGTTTACCATTCCAACACTACATACCCATATCATAATGTTTGCAAACAGTGTAGATCCAGATGAGCCGGCTCGTAACGATGGTTTACCATTCCAACACTACACATCCCTATCATAATGTTTGCAAACAGTGTAGATCCAGATGAGCCGACTCGTAACGATGGTTTACCATTCCAATACTACACATCCCTATCACAATGTTTACAAACAGTGTAGATCCAGATGAGCCGACTCGTAACATTTCACCACTACACACCCCTATCATAATGTTTGCAAACAGTGTAGATCCAGATGAGCCGACTCGTAACGATGGTTTACCATTCCAACACTACACACCCATATCATAATGTTTGCAAACAGTGTAGATCCAGATGAGCAGGCTCGTAACGATGGTTTACCATTTCAACACTATACACCCCTATCATAATGTTTGCAAACAGTGTAGATCCAGATGAGCCGGCTCGTAACGATGGTTTACCATTCCAACACTACATACCCATATCATAATGTTTGAAAACAGTGTAGATCCAGATGACCCGGCTCGTAACGATGGTTTACCATTCCAACACTACATACCCATATCATAATGTTTGCAAACAGTGTAGATCCAGATGAGCGGCTCGTAACGATGGTTTACCATTCCAACATACATACCCATATCATAATGTTTGCAAACAGTGTAGATCCAGATGAGCCGGCTCGTAACGATGGTTTACCATTCCAACACTACATACCCATATCATAATGTTTGCAAACAGTGTAGATCCAGATGAGCCGGCTCGTAACGATGGTTTACCATTCCAACACTACATACCCATATCATAATGTTTGCAAACAGTGTAGATCCAGATAAGCCGGCTCGTAACATTTGAACACTACACACCCCTATCATAATGTTTGCAAACAGTGTAGATCCAGTTGAGCCGGCTCGTAACGATGGTTTACCAAACAGTGTAGAACAAGAAACTCTGGTTCATAACAATCGTTATCCCTTTCAACACTACATACATCTATCATAATGTATGCAAACAGTGTAGATCCAGATGAGCCGGCTCGTAATGAACCGTCTCATCAAGATCTGCACCATGTGTGTATAGTTCCGTATTTCTAAAAGCAACACCCCTTTCTGATAAATGAAATAGACATACAAATAGCATCATCCATAACGTTATTACATAGTCGACATACGGGGTCTACCTGTACATATATATCGTTGTCATTGGAAATATAATGTAATCATTCACGTTGTAAAATTCAATAACTCCAATCATGACCGATATCGATACGTGTATCCTAGTGACCGATGTCGATACGTGTATCCTAGTGACCGATATCGATACGTGTATCCTAGTGACCGATATCGATACGTGTATCCTAGTGACGGATATCGATACGTGTATCCTAGTGACCGATGTCGATACGTGCATCCTAGTGACCGATGTCGATACGTGTATCCTAGTGACCGATATCGATACGTGTATCATAGTGACCGATGTCGACACGTGTACCCTAGTGACCGATGTCGATACGTGTATCCTAGTGACGGATATCGATACGTGTATCCTAGTAACCGATATCGATACGTGTACCCTAGTGACATATATCGATACGTGTATCCTAGTGACCGATATCGATACGTGTATCCTAGTGACCGATATCGATACGTGTATCCTAGTGACCGATATCGATACGTGTATCCTAGTGACCGATATCGATACGTGTATCCTAGTGACCGATATCGATACGTGTACCCTAGTGACAGATATCGATACGCGTATCCTAGTGACCGATATCGATACGCGTATCCTACTGTCTGTTTCACGAAACCTGCCCAAGTTTACGGCTATACAAACAATGCAATAACAATATATCTTTGATAATATTAAATTTAATCACAATTCAGGAATAAGCTTTCTTTTTGTTTCGTAAACTTTGGTCAAATATTGATTTTATTATGAAAGATGATTTCTCTATGGGGATTTAACATGGGAGAAAATACCTGGACATCTTCACCTGGGGATCTAACATGGGGACTTGTTTTTATGTCCCCGTATATAGTGCTTGAATTGTGTGTCCTGCACATTAAGAAGTTCGCCGGAGTTTTCAAATGATATCATAACTTCTATATCCCTTGACGGATTACTTAAATATTTCAACACAGTATACCTGTGGACAAATGCCACACATCCTTGCTGCCGTCAATATGACTGTGACCTTTAGACCTTCACCACTTTGGGCTGTTTACCACATTAAGAAGCTTACATATTTCAATACAGTATACTTGTGGAAACATGGCACACATTCATGCTGCCCTTAATATAACATTACCCTTTTGACCGTCACAACTTTGTGAACTGTTTCACACTTTAAAATATTTCGCCGGATTTTCTCAATTCTGTCATAACTTTTATACCCCTTAAAGGATTACTTTAATTTTTCAATACGTGTTCACAAATGGTACACAATCATGCTGCCCTTAATATGACCTCAGTCGCCATTTGACCTTCACAACTGTGCTTAAAAATACTTTTATCCCGTCAACACAGTGCGTATGTGCCGTGAAACACGGTGCCGTGAAACATTTTTGATATCCAGTCAATACTATTTTTGCATTTTAAAGCCATTTGTAGGTGTTGACGGGATAAATAGAATAGTAGGTTAGTGCCGTGAATGGGAACAAATATCTGGCGCGGCACGGAAACGGGATGTGCTCGGCAGAGCCTCGCCCATCCCGTTTCCTGAGCCTTGCCAGATATTTTTTCCCATTCACGGCACGAACCTACTATTCTCTATATCATTTTTAGTTGTTAATTAATGTTGCCATAGTTTCACCAACTGCCACCGGGAGCATTCGCGTGCCGACAGGCCACCCTTACTTGTTTCGTAATAAAATCAATATTGGACCAAATTTCATGAAATAAAAAGAAGGCTCAATCATTGCTAAACTTTAATATTATCGAGTGAACTATTATTTTTGTATTATTTATGTACATGTAGCCGTAAAATTTGGGCAGGTATCGTGAAACAGACATTAGTGAAAACAAGATACGACCATTCTTATCAGTCGCCTTTTAACACGTCAATGCACAGTAAGCTGCGTATTACACTCGTGTTGCACTCCACGTCAGCGAAATAGGCGCCGGATTCGTGACGAATTCCCATTCAGCTACATATATAAGGTATTGCATAAACACATGTTCGTCTTGTAGCGCCTGTTACTAGACTAAAATGCGTTTATGCGATATCTCTAAATAGAGCTGCATGGCATCTCGTAAGGAAACCTGTGCAATTTTCGACGTGAAACATTTTACGGCGGTGCGGAGAGCAGCATAAATGTACAGTGGAACCTCTCTAAACCGGACACCCTGGGAGGTCCCCAGTGGAATCACTCTAAACCGGACACCCTGGGAGGTCCCCAGTGGAATCACTCTAAACCGGACACACTGGGAGGTCCCCAGTGGAATCACTCTAAACTGGACACACTGGGAGGTCCAGTGGAATCACTCTAAACCGGACACACTGGGAGGTCCCCAGTGGAATCACTCTAAACCGGACACACTGGGAGGTCCCCAGTGGAATCACTCTAAACTGGACACTCTGGGAGGTCCCCAGTTGGAATCACTCTAAACCGGACACACTGGGAGGTCCCCAGTGGAATCACTCTAAACCGGACACACTGGGAGGTCCCCAGTGGAATCACTCTAAACTGGACACACTGGGAGGTCCCCAGTGGAATCACTCTAAACCGGACACACTGGGAGGTCCCCAGTGGAATCACTCTAAACCGGACACACTGGGAGGTCCCCAGTGGAATCACTCTAAACCGGACACACTGGGAGGTCCCCAGTGGAACCGCTCTAAACCGGACACACTGGGAGGTCCCCAGTGGAATCACTCTAAACCGGACACACTGGGAGGTCCCCAGTGGAATCACTCTAAACCGGACACCCTGGGAGGTACCCAGTGGAATCGCTCTAAACTGGACACCCTGTGAGGTCCCCAGTGGAATCACTCTAAACCGGACACCCTGTGAGGTCCCCAGTGGAATCACTCTAAACCGGACACCCTGGGAGGTACCCAGTGGAATCACTCTAAACCGGACACCCTGTGAGGTCCCCAGTGGAACCGCTCTAAACCGGACATTGAACTCCATATAAGTTAGACACAATGTGGTCCCTAGGATGTTCGGCTTGGAGAGGTAATAACTCATAATAATCTAGTGTAATAAATATACAAATGAATTCATCGATACAGAAACACGTTAGGTGATCAAAAAAGCTTCAACGTACGATGATGTACTTATGCAATGACGTAATATATTCATTCGCGATGGATTACTTAATATGGCTTTTATTTAACTCGTTGATTGATGTCATCAGTCAACTCGCTGACCGACTTCATGAAAAACTCGGCATAGCATCGTTCGTTATGAAATCTGTGCATTCGTTTAATAAAGTTCGTATTAAATCAACACCCCTGGATGAGCCTCTATATAATACCAGAATATATACATGCGTGAAGTGTGGCGCCAAAATCTGCCAACGATACATGACAGTATACCGTTTTATCCCGTCAACACAGTGCGTATGTGCCGTGAAACACGGTGCCGTGAAACATTTTTGATATCCAGAGTCTACTATCCAGTCAACACTATTTTTGCATTTTACAGCCATTTGTAGGTGTTGACGGGATAAATAGAATAGTAGGTTAGTGCCGTGAATGGAAACAAATATCTGGCGCGGCACGGAAACGGGATGTGCTCGGCAGAGCCTCGCCCATCCCGTTTCCTGAGCCTTGCCAGATATTTTTTCCCATTCACGGCACTAACCTACTATTCTCTATCTATTTTCTTTATTTCTGAACCAAAGTATATGTTGTGACCACTCATTTGAACCGTCTCGGCGAGACGGTTCAAATGAGTGGTCACAACATATACTTCTGATGAGAAATAAAGAATTGCTTGAGCCTTGCCGGATATTTTTTCCCATTCACGGCACTAACCTACTATTCTCTATATTTGTTACACCTAGGGTCTCACGGGACAGTTGGCGGCTACGGTCAAGAAGGGCTGGACGATTTTCTATATGTTTCAGCACTGAGTCTACAAGTGCACAAGTGTTTGCAGGTAAACAAGGTTCATTATACAGACATGTATTTCTTTTGCGGGGCTGGAGGATGTGTATTTGTGAATTTATTTACCAATTTCAGAACATTCTGCTAGCTCTGCTTGCTATAGCATCATTGCAAAGGACGGTATCAGTAAAGCGGGTTCGACCGACATGGACAATGCAAACTTTGGGCACAAAATACCAGTTCCGGCAGCCACAAATTGAGGTGGTTATGAACCCGCTCCGAAACTGGTTATTGATTCCGATCCGTCATGCGTACTCACAGAACGGTTCACATCGGAGCCTGTGTACTTGATATTTTCATGTTTGTCGATCGCGGAATGTCGTTCGCGCACGATAAATTCCGCATCCAAAAATAGGTGGGTGGGTTATTTTCGAATCAAGTGCAAATATAAATGATATAAAATAGTTAGGGAGCTTGCCTAAGGAATCTCCGGGAGAAACGAGAGACTGACTTCACATCGTGACGTGGAGGTGACGTGCCAAACAAACGTTACATGTGTTAATATGTGGCTGTGACTGGAGAAATGGGGCTTATTGTATTTGTGATCAGAGTAGATTCTGGTACAGTAACATGCTCCTGTAGTCGGATAGCGATCTATTGTTTGTTAGAAGTATGACTGGTATTTCATTGAAGGAACGGAGGAGAGTTCAGATCATGATCAGACTATGCGGATGCACAGGCTGATCTTGATCTAAACTGGTCACAAAACCCATAATCCCCATTTCTCCAGTCAAAGCCACATATATGATTAAGCAATTCAAGATATACGGAATGGCGTCAGAAACGCAACACCTACTTGCGTCAGTGTCGCGTCTGAAATCGCACACGCAGCTTAATATAACATTTAGTTTAAACCACATTTATTATATAATAAATTAACCAACAAACATTTGTGTTGATTTAATATGATATTTATTAAACTCGGCATAGCCTCGTTTTGTTAGAATCAAAAGTATTCGTTGTTAGAAAATCAAAATAAATCCGTTAATAAATACCATATTAACCCATCACTCATGTAAGATCCTCTATGTAACTAGGCATAGCCTCGTTTCTTATCAAATCAATAAACTCCTTTAATAAATATCATATTACCCCATTAATCATGTAATATCCTTTATGTCACTCATCAAGCTTCGTTTTTCTTATTTAGAAATCAATAAAGCTTTCTTTAATAAATATCATATTAAACACAATCACTCAAGTTTAAGATCTCTAAATGTACTCGGGCATGGCCTCGTTATTAATTAAACATAAACTCCTTTAATAAATATCATATTAACAAATCACTCATGTAAGATCATCTATGTAACTCGGCATGGCCTCGTTTCTGATGAAATCAGTAAACTCCTTTAATACATATCATATTAACCTATCACTCATGTACAATCCTATATACACATAAATATTTACAGGTGCGCCGTTTTATTCTGTATTCTTTTCGTAAATAATTAGCTATATTGATACACGTATCAATAAATTTATTTTTGATATCAATAAGTGATTTTGCTGTTTGTTCAGTATGTACAATGAAACCTCTCTAAACCGGACACCCTGGGAGGTCCCCAGGGTGTCCGGCTTAGAGAGGCTTCACTGTAAATCAGGTATTTGATCATGAATCATAGCTGTGTGCTATGTGATCATGGACAGACATTATCACCTGAGATAAATGAGCAGGAAACTCATCAACAATAATATCACAGGTGTTTTGTTGGTGTCCGGTTTAGAGAGGTTCCACTGTATAGATATAAAAATATCGAGTCAACATTATTGCCATAACAAGTACTGAACAAAGAGTAAATAAAATACAAGACATAGTCAAGAGAGGCATGATAACCGCCGAACACGACTACCAGGAAATAATACTTTGTTTTATTTATCATATATTTAAAGATAGGAATTGGCTCAGAGAATCTTTCATACCCGGGCATATGTGCACAGAAAATTGTCAAGCCAATGGCCGTTGGCCCGACTTCTTTTCCGAATTTAGTATTAGTTGCAACGCAGTCGAAACGTGTGCGTTAATTTAGGGAGGTTATGCGACCGTTAATTTAACCTAGGTAGTTCATTCTCGTATCGCCTCCTATCACCGTACCTGTGACACATACCGTCAGTCTAGTATTACAAGGCCACACCATAATACAAGGGACAACAGTGTATCTAAACCCGGCAGAGAAACACAAACGACCACATTCCGGCTGATAACTTCCTTATATCAGTATATACGTACTTGACACACGTGCAAATATGTCGTGGCCAAGTGTGCGGTGTGTCTTTGTTTGTTTGCTGGCCGTGTTGGCTAACTAATTGTCTCGAAGCTCGTCAAAGTAGCTGGCGCCAGCACAGTCGTATATTGATGTACATTTTTGTGAACACTGTCGCGTTATCGAGTGATCAACTCTGCCACCGTTGTGTGTTCCGGCCATCAGTCAGTTTCACCTCTTCTGGTGTTTGACAAAGAACGACAATATTAGTCAGCAGCTGGGCATGTATACCATTGACCAATATGTGTAAGATTAACGCAGCTGGACGTGTACATGTTCAGCATCATTGACCAATATTAGCAATATTACCGCAGCTGGGAGTGTACATGTTCGGAACCATGTATCAACATTGACAGTCTTGCTGCAGCCAGATGTGTACATGTTCAGAACCATTGACCAATATTGACGAGATTACCGCAGCCGGGTGTGTATATGTTCAAAACCATTGACCAATATTGACAAGATTAACGCAGCTGGGTGTGTACATGTTCAAAACCATTGACCAATATTGACAAGATTAACGCAGCTGGGTGTGTACATTTTCAGAATCATTGACCAGTATTAGCAAGATTACAGCAGCTGGGTGTGTACATGTTCAGAACCATTGGCCAATATTGACAAGATTAACGCAGCTGGGTGTGTACATGTTCAGAATCATTGACCAATATTGACGAGATTACCGCAGCTGGGTGTGCACATGTTCAGAATCGTTGACCAATATTTACAAGATTACCGCAGCTGGGCGTGTACATGTTCAGAATCATTGACCAATATTAGCAAGATTACAGCAGCTGGGTGTGTCATTTTTGTCTCAGAAATGGTAGGCAACGTTTGTTTTCTTTGAATGATAACTTCGCAGTTGAAACGGATATGACGTTGTACGCTTACATGTTCACGTCACGAACGTTATATGTACATCAGACAAATTCACGGCAAAAATGACGCCAATGATATGAAGTTATGATGTATCTAAAACCTAAAGAAATAACATATTTTGTCCGTGCCCCGCCTCCGTGTTCATGTGTTGCTATGATAACATGTAGAACAAATGTACTTAGCTGTGATAGTGCACATGTTCAGAACCATTGGCCAATATTGATAATATTACAGCAGCTGGGTGTGTACATGTTCAGAACCATTTGCCAATATTGACAAGATTAACGCAGCCGAGTGTGCACATGTTCAGAACCATTGGCCAATATTGATAATATTACAGCAGCTGGGTGTGTACATGTTCAGAACCATTTGCCAATATTGACAAGATTAACCGCAGCCGAGTGGTGCCAATATTGTTCAAACCATTGCCAATATTGATAATATTACAGCAGCCGGGTGTGTACATGTTCAGAACCATGGCCAATATTGACAAGATTAACGCAGTGGGTCACATGTTCACCATTGGCCAATATTGACAAGATTAACGCAGTAACCAGCGTTTGGCCAACTGTTCACCATTGCCATAATATTATATTACAGCAGCTGGGTGTGTACATGTTCAGAACCATTGGCCAATATTGACAAGATTAACGCAGCCGGGTGTGCACATGTTCAGAACCATTGGCCAATATTGACAAGATTAACGCAGCCGGGTGTGCACATGTTCAGAACCATTGGCCAATATTGACAATACAGCAGCTGTGTGTGTACATGTTCAGAACCATTGGCCAATATTGACAAGATTAACGCAGCCGAGTGTGCACATGTTCAGAACCATTGGCCAATATTGACAATATTACAGCAGCTGGTGTGTACATGTTCAGAACCATTGGCCAATATTGACAAGATTAACGCAGCCGGGTGTGCACATGTTCAGAACCATTGGCCAATATTGACAATATTACAGCAGCTGGTGTGTACATGTTCAGAACCATTGGCCAATATTGATAATATTACAGCAGCTGGGTGTGTACATGTTCAGAACCATTGGCCAATATTGACAAGATTACAGCAGCAAAGTGTGTACATGTTCAGAACAAATTAACCAATATTGACAAGATTAACGCATGTGAGTGTGTACATGTTCATAACAATTGACCACTATTGACAAGATTAACGCAGCTGGATGTGTACGTGTTCAAAATCATTGCACAATATTGATAATATTAATGCATCTGGGTGTGTACATTTTCAGAACCATTGACCAACATTGCACAAGATTACCGCAGCTGGGTATGTACATGTTTGGAACAGTGTCCAGTATTGACGATATTACCGCAGCTGGTTGTGCACATGTTCAGAATCATTGCCCAATATCGGCAAGATTACCGCAGATGGGTGTGCAGTAGATTTTACGATGTATCCATTACATTCGTGTTCATATACGGCAACAGCTCGGTCGTTGTAGGACACAGTCAACTTATGAATAATATAGACGGTAAACCAGTCCTGGTACAGCTTAGCAACAAGGAGTAAATTCTCAGGACAACGGCATTGATTGTTATTATTATGACAGAGAGATAAATAAACTAGATGCTGCAGGAAAGGTATGTCTGTGCCAAACATTTTATTGTCATGTTTGTGTGAATGTGGGTCTATGGGAAATCAATTGGTTGTCTGTTTCCTGTATTCGCACCGACACTGCGGAATACTTGTGGAAATTTACTGAACTCTCCATCGGGCATTAAAATATTTCCTCCCGATTCTGAATTGGGTAGAAACACAGGACCGGATACGACTGATGATGTAACATGGAATTTGTTACACGAGTTTACTGATTTCGTATGAAACGAGCCAATGCTCGGCATAGCCTAGTTTCTTATGAAATCGGTCAACGCGTCAGTCAATAAGTTTAATAAGTATCGCATCATATTACATTAACATAAATGTTAGATTCTCTACTGTTCACGCACCATGTTTTCTGTACTGGTCTCGTGTGTATACGGTATTTATTACTCTAGTGTATTAAGAGTTTATTACACTTGCGAGTTTTAATACACGGTGTTATTACACTGCAAAAGACGATTTTATGAAATAATCTGTAATTAGTGCAAGGTGAGAATACGTATAAAGGCTATCGTTATTTTACAAAGTCAGTTATTTTAATAATTTTGCTCTGGATTCCGCCAATATTTGACGTCTATATTTGCACATTCGTGTTGGACAACGCGATAGGGAAGCTTTTATCAAATCCGGGATCATATCTTTTATCTGGGCTGTGCACACAGTCACGGTGTTGATGATTAAGCATAAAATGTGGTCTGCCACGACATAATGAGACTAACTGTGCCGGTTTAACACTTGGAACGCGGGAAACGAAAAGTGTCGTCTGCTGTTGTTTGGTATTTTGGCATCTTTCTCAATGGAAACATTGTATGGCAGCACATGAGGATCATTTCCTTTGAGAATGATTCTACGGTGTTGCAAATAATTGTTTTTAGTTAAGTTAAATGGAAATTAAAAACTAAACAGCAGACGACAACATTTAATTCAGAATTGAAAGGGTTAACATGCAAGTTAGGAATGTCATGCAGCGCGATACAGTTCTAAGGTTTTCCTTTAGCAAATGGTAGTGTGAATTTGTCACCAACTGTTTAACAAACAGCGTAGCCCCAGATCAGACTACGCACATGCGCAGGCTGATCTGAGGATAAACTGGCTACACACGAAATTAGGGAAGTTTTTTCTCGCCGTGCATGTGATACGTCACTCGTGTGTTGTAGATACGGCATGTCTGTGGGGTAAACCTTTCAATTATTGTTAAAACGTCGGACAATAAACACGCATATTACGGAGTACACGGTAGGATATAACTTTCAAAATGGCTTGTGTTGGTGGTTCGAATACTACTGGAAATACGTCGAAGGTGGACGGGAAATACAAATGTAATCCGTGTAAGCAATCCGGATCTACGAAAGACGCCATCATGTATTGTCGGAACTGTGACGAATTTATGTGCCATATTTGCGCATCACTTCACAAGGCGTTCAAATTGTTGCGAGATCATGTACTGGATTTAGTAAGTGACATGGGGACTGAAGGACGAGCCGGGGCACGTAAGCTCTCCCTACAACACTGTGCCGACCACGAGGGTAAATTGGCGGATTTATATTGTGAAAAACACGAGGAAATCTTTTGTAGTTCCTGCAGGGTGACGAAGCACATAAAATGCAAGGTGGTGTCCGTACGTGACATGGCAAATGCGGCTACATCCGGCCAACAACTTTCCTCTGCTCTCGAGTCGATGACGGCTATGAAAAGCAGGATTGAACTTCTCAAAGGTGACAGGGAGAAAGATATTGAAGCTTTAACAAACCTGGAAAAGTCGTGTATCGCAGATATCCAAGCGTTCAAGACTAAATTGATAGCACTGATAGAGCGACTTGAAAGGGAAATGCTTGAAGCTATGAAGAAGGTCGTTGAACCAAAGATAGCCGTTTCTGCGGGAGCATGTTTATACGTGTGATCTATTGCCACAGGTGTCTGCTGACATGGAGGACGCCGATGACCCGACATCAGTCGACGATCACATGACGAGTGTGCTTGTCGCTCACAGACTGCGTAAGACTCGACGTACGGCGGAAACAGCACTAGCCGATATAGAACGCAGGTAGATCGAGTTAACTTGACATTTGTACCGGCACCCACCCACCCTATCCGATTGCTTGACAAGCGTCGATCGGTTTGGCACACTACATGTTACTCCCGGACTGCCGACATCGCTAACTGTCACGTCCGACAGTCTACATGTATCAAAGCCTCTTACCGATATGCAAGTTGTCTCGTCCGACAGTCTACATGTACCAAAGCCTACCGATATGCAAGCTGTCACGTCCGACAGTCTACATTTATCAAAGCCTCTTACCGATATGAAAGTTGTCTCGTCCGACAGTCTACATGTATCAAAGCCTCTTATCGATATGCAAGTTGTCACGTCCGACAGTCTACATGTATCAAAGCCTCTTATCGATATGCAAGTGGAAAGGTCAAGACGGATAGGCACGGGGTCTAACAGTATATCCGGTTCAGCAATATTGGCGGATGGACAGGTGGTATTAGTTGACCGATCAATTAAAGAAGTTATTCTGCTGGATAAAATGTTATCCATCAAATCAAAATTGAAGTTAGCCGACGAACCCTGGGACGTAGCCGCGTACGTGTCCAGTGACGTCATCGTGACGTTGCCGGGGAGTAAGAAGTTGCAGTGGATCGACGTTGGCCGCGGACTCCGGGCGGGCCGCACCGTCACAACCAGTATGTCGTGTTACGGTGTGGCTGTCCACGCCGGGGAGTTGTACACCGTGGGGGGCTGGGACAGCCACTGCGTCCTGGTGCTGGATGGACACGGGGTGGAGACAAGGCGGATTGAGCTGTACCGGAGAGGTAACCTCATTATAGCAGGTGTACACTACGTTACTGTGAGCCCGCGAGGTTTGATTTTCATAAACGACTGTAATGATCGCGTCGCGTGCTTCACCCCAGCAGGAGACGTCGCGTACGACACTAAACTCGGGGACATACGTGGTACATGCGGAATGTTAGCAGACGACAATGGAAACCTGATTGTCTGCTGTCGGGCGTCTAACAACATTGTCGTGCTGGGGAAGGACGGCCGCCGCCGCAAGACATTCCTGTCGTCTGCTGACGGCGTGAAGTCGCCGACCTTCATATCGTACAGACGGAGTGACAACACGCTTATCGTCACAATGAAGGATAAACAACTCAGTTGTATCGCATACAAACTCAAATAAGGCACATTTGTTGTATAGAACGGGCTTTCGCAGTGTAATAACACGGTGTATTAAAACCATAATACACTAGTGTAATAAACATGTAAACGAGACCGCTATGAAAAATACATAGGGCCGTTTCTTATGAAGTCAGTAAACTATTTAATAAGTATCGTATTGTATTTTGTAAATTTCACTTAATTGTTGGACTATATGCAGTGCACAAGCACATCATCATATATTGAAGTTGTAGCGGTCCTGTTATAATAATGTATACCTCGAGTGGATTATGGCACTGTAACTTTAATAGTCTAAGGGAGACAACTGCGATTGGCGTTATGTAATAGCGATAACCGTTGTTATCCCCCTTAGTGTAATGGTATTGGCGTATGTTGGCCCTAATTATAGTTGTGTCTGTATGCTGGGTATGTTATCCTGTAATTGTGCAACACGCTATGTTATGTCATTTGCTCCCCGGCTGGGGTAATGTACCTTATGCGACCAACGTAGTCCCAGATCAGCCTGCGCATCCGCGCAATCTGATCCGGGACTACGCTGGCCGCTATTCCGTCAATGTAGCGAAGTTTATGTCACCGAATAACCATGTTTGATAAGATTGTTGATTGTCTTGTTGTAGGAATGTATACGATGATCAGGAGCTACACTGGTCATACATGTCATAGGGACCGTTTTATTGGTCAGTGGCACACGCGGAGACCAGCATAAATCGGTCCATAGCTGCCAAAAATATGTTCTTAGACGTCATTTGTGAAAAGTATAGACTTTTACCTTTCTGGACTTTGGACAATGTTTGATGTTCACACAGTGGAACCTCTCTAAACCGGACACACATTGAATTCCACAGAGTGTCCAGTTTAGAGAGAGATTCTACTGTGAACGAACTACCCAAGCACCCCTACATGTACGTTTGTGTTTTTGAATCATGAACATACAGTGTCACTAGAAATACAATACTGTGACATCAACTTGGAAGGTGCTTATGTTTACTGGTGTCCGGTTTAGAGAGGGTCCACTGTAGTTGACCTATATGAGCACTCCAGTACATATATGTACATACATATATTTTTATGCCACCGGTGATTTTTGTAATGTTAAATTTCATCAAAATGTTAGAAGGACGGACCTTTCAGTCACTGTGTCTCCGACGATGTGGCAGACATTCACTTTGTGCTTTCACCACATGGACCGGACATTAGTCATATCAACCAAATTTAACATTTTCCCCGATTACAGTCCGAGTAGGTTATGCTGCATTCGTTATAGAGAATAGTAGGTTAGTGCCGTGAATGGGAAAAAATATCTGACAAGGCTCAGGGAACGGGATATGCGAGGCTCTGCCGAGCACATCCCGTTTCCGTGCCGCGCCAGATATTTTATCCCATTCATGGCACTAACCTACTATTCTATTTATCCCGTCAACACCTACAAATGGCTGTAAAATGCAAAAATAGTATTGACTGGATATCAAAAATGTTTCACGGCACCGTGTTTCACGGCATGTTGACGAGATAATATGTATTACAACGTATCGTGATAGACAGGGGAGATAATCTGATGACGTATTTCATTTTAGGTGGTGTAATTTTTTAATCAAAACATGTCAGTTCGTACCACAGAAGATGTGCGATAAATCTCATGAAATATATTTACAAATAATTACGATATTTTCCGTAAATGACGTCGGAATCTGACGAAATGTTCAGAGATAATGTGGAATAGAATTTTCTATTTGCTACGTAAGTTCGTCAATTGTCTGGTCATTTACAGAACATATCAGTCTCTGTAAATAGTTTTCATGAACAATGGTACATCTCCTTAAATACAGAATCCACGTTTGTGAACCACAATCGTCATTTGGCATGGAGTGATGTACGAGACGTTTAGCATTTTCTACACAGGACACTACATAAATTAATTGCAGAAAATAAAACGATTGCAAACACGAAACATGTTTACAGCAATATTTATTTGTTCAGGTGTTATAAACATATATTAGCCAACCCGTATTTTCATGTGTTTCGATCATACAACGGGGTTCAGAAATATTGTACACATCTACAATAAAATTCCGTTTTATTATTCAGTTCCATCACATTCCGCGCATGTCAGAGGCCCAGTGCCTTTAACGACTTCAGAAGGCTTGCAATGTCTGTCTATAGTACCCCAGTCCCAAGCATCCTGTCGATTCCGCCGACGGGATTGGGTGCTGGATGGTTGAGACCAGGGTTAGTCATGTTCAGTTTGGTGCCCGGCTCGGCATGTTTTTACTTTACTGTGGGTCAAATGTGTGACAAACGAACCGTATAGAACCAGATCAGGCTTTGCGGATGCGCAGTCTGATCTGGGTCTACACTGTCGACAACTCGAGCCCTTTTTATCCAGGCGGTCACTTATTAATAATCATATTACTTTTAGCAGTGAGGCTAAGTGGCTCTGGGTCGTGAGACCTGGCACTAGGTCAGGTTATTCTAATTGCAGGACTAAATATATTTTTTCTGTAAATATTCAGTTCTGATTTTTTGGATTTATCCACCCATCACAAAAGGTGCTTTATGGGATTCGACCCTGTCCAAAATGACCTTAGCTGTTGACAGGCCGTTAAACACAAATATACAAATACATATATAATCCAGGCGGTGGCATATTTGCATGTACATGTGTAGAAATGTCTACATTATACCATGTTGTAAATTATTTTCTACATCGCGTCTTTCATCTGTGTATGGATATACTGGCCGCGTTAAAAACGTTGTTGGGGTTTAATTAATTGGTCGGTTAGTATTTGTGACTGGAGAACTTACGCTTACTCATTTGTGACCAGTCCAGCGCCTTATTTGTCAATATGACTGCATAAACGGGCTTATGCCATTTACGTCCAGTCCGGCACATAACCTGTTAATATGACTGGATAAACGGGAC
>CM055277.1:27457118-27533910 GCA_029237695.1 Conchocele bisecta
GTCCCGTTTATCCAGTCATATTAACAGGTTATGTGCCGGACTGGTCGTAAATGGCATAAGCCCCGTTTATGCAGTCATATTGACAAATAAGGCGCTGGACAGGTCACAAATGAGTAAGCGTAAGTTCTCCAGTCACAAATACTAACCGACCAATTAAACCCCAACAACGTTTTTAACGCGGCCAAGTATATGTCCATACACAGATGAAAGACACGATGTTAGAATATACAACATGGTATAATTGTATAGACATTTCTACACATGTACATGCAAATATGTCACCGCCTGGATTATATATGTATTTGTATATTTGTGTTTAACGGTCTGTCAACAGCTAAGGTCATTTTGGACAGGGTCGAATCCCATAAAGCACCTTTTGTGATGGGTGGAAAATCCAAAAAATCAGAACTGAATATTTACAGAAAAAATATATTTAGTCCTGCAATTAGAATAACCTGACCTAGTGCCAGGTCCTCACGACACCAGAGCCACTTAGCCTCACTCCTAAAAGTAATATGATTAGTAATAAGTGACCGCCTGGATAAAAAGGGCTCGAGTTGTCGACAGTGTAGACCCAGATCAGACTGCGCATCCGCAAAGCCTGATCTGGTTCTATACGGTTCGTTTGTCACACATTTGACCCACAGTAAAGTAAAAACATGCCGAGCCGGGTACCAAACTGAACATGACTAACCCTGGTCTCAACCATCCAGCACCCAATCCCGTCGGCGGAATCGACAGGATGCTTGGGACTGGGGTACTATAGACAGACATTGCAAGCCTTCTGAAGTCGTTAAAGGCACTGGGCCTCTGACATGCGCGGAATGTGATGGAACTGAATAATAAAATGGAATTTTAATGTAGATGTGTACAATATTTCTGAACCCCGTTGTATGATCGAAACACATGAAAATACGAGTTGGCTAATATATGTTTATAACACCTGAACAAATAAATATTGCTGCAAACATGTTTCGTGTTTGCAATCCAAGGTCACTAGTTTTATTTTCTGCAATTAATTTATGTAGTGTCCTGTGTAGAAAATGCTAAACGTCTCGTACATCACTCCATGCCAAATGACGATTGTGGTTCATAAACGTGGATTCTGTATTTAAGGAGATGTACCATTGTTCATGACAACTATTTACAGAGACTGATATTTTCTGTAAATGACCAGACAATTGACGAACTTACGTACGCCATTTTCACTATATTTTGCTCCGGTATGTTGCACCTAAGGATAAAATATGAAGTAGTCCTCACTGGAAAATATTTCTTATGTACCGATTGATTTACTTTCTGACCATATAGCCCTGAAATAGTATTGCTAAAACTTGAGCCGTTCAAAAGTTACAGCTCTTTCCATTTTGACAGTAATGCTGTTGCGGACACTACATGTATACTGCTGTTATGTAGTCATATTTCTCAAATGATCTTAAATACATTGATTTAGTTGTCAAATTCATTGAAATACATCAAAACACAAAAGTTTAACATAACATTCCGGTATTGTGTCTGTATAAATTGTGATTTTTTTTTATTACAGGTTTCCTATTTTTCATGCAAAATTAGTTTACTTTGGTTCTATTACCATTTATTTCACAAATTGGTCTTAGTTTCTGTAGAAGGGTAACTGGTTATCAACAGGCTGGGTGTACTCTTCAAAATAAACACAAATTGGTATGTCATGAAAGGAGATTTAATTTGAAATCAAGGTAAATATATAGTGCATAATTGTGTTGCGGACACTACATGTTCAGGATAAAAGTGTGTTTTCATAAGGTGATTTGAAACCGTAGAAATTAAGGTGCCAGCCAGATTCTAATGAACGTTATGTGCATAGAAGAATAAGTAATCCCTACAGACATTTTGTCTCGTGTTGTTAAGTCAGATAATAGTTTGAATTAAATAAACTGTGCACATGTGTATACAACCTTATGAAAGTTATATCAAATATGTGTATACAGTATTCAAACTTATCTTCTGTTATAATTCAGACACGTATTTAGAAAACATGTAACAAGTAAACTCCGTGAACATTAATAACAAATACATTTGCAATGATACACGCATGAACCAACTCTGTTGCGGACACTACATATTTGACAAGAATGAATATATACTTTTACATCCACAAATATAGCCAAGGTCCTATGAGTTATGGGTCCAATCCAATATCACGTCACTAAACATATGAATAATAAGTTCCTAATATAGTAACTTAATTGATTAATGAAAGAAAACACATTGTGACATTACAATTGCATGTGTAACTACAAGTGGTGCTATATCGTACAATCATCAAAATATAACATTTTTGTCACAGACACTACATGACTGTCACACACATTGTCCATATTACCAATGATATAACACGTTTATAAAACTTTTTTTATAAAAACAACTAACTATTAACACCAACAGTTTAACACTTTAGCAATTATAACCATAAATCGTCTGTTGTTGTGTGCATATAGCACTGTCATTTTGATAGTTTCAGAAAAACGCAATTATTTAAACACAAAATAATTTCTCCTGTTAGTGCTTTTCTGTGACAAATTAGGCTCTGGGAGAATGTCCGTGACATTAGTAGTGGGCTCCCAAGATTCATCGGGCGCATCGGGCCACACATACACTCCAGCTTTCTGGGCCATAAACGAAAGTTTGACTTCATTGCTCTCTGTGTCCATGTCAACAACCTGCACATAGAAATGTGTATATTATGCAGTGCCCTCACAAACAATACGATCATTACATGTATGCAACATGCAGATGTGAGTGTGCAAGATAATCAAGAGCTATATTGATCAACAACGCCAATTGGCCCTTTCGTGCTCAGGTTTGTCAGTCATGTACATTAATTACTTCAAAAGTACACGTATTACATATGTTGTAATTTTTTAAAAGTATACTGTTACAAGTATGATACATGTATGTGTGTTTTTTTCTCAATAATACCTGAGCGACAAATTTCTCCTTGCTACTCGACTTCGAACCACTGAGGCTGACTGACACGTATCCATTTAACTGTAGTGGCTGTAGTGGCTGTTGTCTCTGCCCATCTCTGCCTGTAAATGTAGCCATACAATTTAATTGTGTACATTCTAATGGACTTATAAAGCTCACAATGAAAACATTTTGTCAACTTGATAAGGACATGGTTCGAGTAACATTAGTTTATATTATTAATCACTCTGCATTTGAACCTTGGACTCAGCTTGTACACATACACATACTTTTGGAGAAATCACCCATTTCATATGAATTTACAATGAACTGATCTGACTGAATGTGTTTGCTAATTCATTCTAGGTACTAGTACTAGTGGGAACATCTACATTAGCTGTGAAGTACATGGATATGTAGGCTGGTTAGACAAATAGAACGTTAAATATTGAAGATTGACGGACATACTATAAAGCGGTGTAGTTGGTGCTGTTATAATTTGTTACAATCTGTGTGCAGGTGGGTTAAAATAGTATACATGTATACTCAATGCCAAAAGAAACCAATATATATCATGTAAATGACGGCGACTTCAGTGTACAGAATAGGTAAAGGTAGGTATGAGATATTACTTGTAACTTTATATACTGAAATTACATTACTGGTAGTTGTAAAACATGATTACTTGTTTTTGAAAATACCATACATACATTCTAGTTGAATGAGGTTGTCACGTTGTAATATAAAACATTAACTTACCATGTTCCCGCAAAAATTCAAATAGTTCTTTGTTGTTGTTGTTGTTGTATCCAGTCACTGACTTTTCGGCTCAATCTTTCAACAGCCACCAATACAAAGTTGAAAAGTTCAATGGGACACTGTCGCGTTATGTGTGAAAATTGTACAACTCTTAACAACATAATATTACTGTACTTCACTAACAGTGTTGTACATAGTCTAACAAGATGCCATTGCGATTCAATTGGGATATCAATGAGGTACCTTTATATGACTGACCAGTCTGATAGAAAGTACCTAACTTGTACCTTGTTGTATGTGGTCATATTAAGATATTTGATCTAGTTACTGAAAAGTACATTGTTTGTACCTCAGTGATAATTTGGTAGTAACTTGTTCTATATTACTTTCGGTTTGGGAATGCGTAGTGTCCGCAACAAATACAGAAACTGTATCCCTGCTTTATGTATAGTTTAACTGATATGTAAATAATGTTATACACCCAACAGGAATACTCTGTAGGTGTTACCAGTTTAATATATTTTTTTAATCAGTTACGTTTTCACGTTGGTGCATGGAACTTAATATGTAAAACATCCTAATTTTATGTTATACCATTGCAAATGAAAAAAATGCACTTGTTTTTTTCTTTCTTTGAGTTTATTCAACAAAAAATATTAATTTTTAGACACTGATGCCAAAATAAATCAAAATCTATTGCTTAACGGTACATAAATATACAAGTCAAATTTGCGTTGCGGACACTACAGCGTTGCGGACACATTCATTTCATTCCTATAGGTTAGGCTTTTGTTTACAAACAACAAATATTAGGTGTGTGTGGAGATATTGTAATGCCTTTATTGAAGAATATGTTCTGTTTCTGTATGTTAGCTGCAGTTCTGCAGAAATGGGCCCGTTGCGGACACTACAGATTTTTCATCCGTTCAGTGATCTGAAATGGCATAATGGTATTGCCGTATCTTCATTCCATATGTTACCATTCTTTGTTTTTCACATAGCACATATGATATACATTATTTTAAATACTTGTAATCATATGATGATGACATGGCTACATGAACCAGTACCATTTCAATACAAAGGAGTGAAACAATGCAAAATGCATAACGAAGGACAGTGTTCGCATAAATTTACACCATTCCGTAATAAAAAGTCGAAACCTGATCAAATAAAAAACATATTGAACTTGGATAAATTTTTCAAAAAAGTGTTAGCGATATTTTAGTATAAAACTATTTAACAATAGAATATTCTGTGAATCAAAATTGACGTTTTTTTAGTGCAACAGCATAACGATGAAAAATCACCATTTTTTAGCATCAAAATTTGACCACATAAAATATTGAGTACAAATAGACATGTTATATACTGTTGGAAAGCTAAATACATCATCCATGTACATGGAAAACACAGATTCCAGTTAATATATCAACAATTAGGCAGAGGACTCATGTATAACAAGAGTGTATTCGTTTGGGGCAAAATATAGTGAAAATGGAGTAGCAAATAGGAAATTCTATTCCACATTATCTCTGAACATTTCGTCAGATTCCGACGTCATTTACGGAAAATATCGTAATTATTTGTAAATATATTTCATGAGATTTATCGCACATCTTCTGTGGTACGAACTGACATGTTTTGATTAAAAAATTACACCACCTAAAATGAAATACGTCATCAGATTATCTCCCCTGTCTATCACGATACGTTGTAATACATTTTATCCCGTCAACACAGTGCGTATGTGCCGTGAAACACGGTGCCGTGAAACATTTTTGATATCCAGTCAATACTATTTTTGCATTTTACAGCCATTTGTAGGTGTTGACGGGATAAATAGAATAGTAGGTTAGTGCCATGAATGGGAAAAAATATCTGGCGCGGCACGGAAACGGGATGTGCTCGGCAGAGCCTCGCCTATCCCGTTCCCTGAGCCTTGCCAGATATTTTTTCCCATTCACGGCACTAACCTACTATTCTCTATAACGAATGCAGCATAACCTACTCGGACTGTATTCGGGGAAAATGTTAAATTTGGTTGATATGACTAATGTCCGGTCCATGTGGTGAAAGCACAAAGTGAATGTCTGCCACATCGTCGGAGACACAGTGACTGAAAGGTCCGTCCTTCTAACATTTTGATGAAATTTAACATTACCAAAATCACCGGTGGCATAGAAATATATGTATGTACATATATGTACTGGAGTGCTCATATAGGTCAACTACAGTGGACCCTCTCTAAACCGGACACCAGTAAACATAAGCACCTTCCAAGTTGATTTCACAGTATTGTATTTCTAGTGACACTGTCTGTTCAACTATATATTATATGTTCATGATTCAAAAACACAAACGTACATGTAGGGGTGCTCGGGTAGTTCGTTCACAGTAGAATCTCTCTCTAAACTGGACACTCTGTGGAATTCCATGTGTGTCCGGTTTAGAGAGGTTCCACTGTGTGAACATCAAACATTGTCCAAAGTCCAGAAAGGTAAAAGTCTATACTTTTCACAAATGACGTCTAAGAACATATTTTTGGCAGCTATGGACCGATTTATGCTGGTCTCCGCGTGTGCCACTGACCAATAAAACGGTCCATATGACATATATGACCTGTGTAGCTCCTGATCATCGTATACATTCCTACAACCAGACAATCAACAATCTTATCAAACATGGTTATTCGGTGATATAAACTTCGCTACATTGACTGAATAGCGGCCAGCGTAGTCCCAGATCAGATTGCGCGGATGTGCAGGCTGATCTGGGACTACGTTGGTCGCATAAGGTACATTACCCCAGCCGGGGAGCAAATGACATAACATAGCATGTTGCATAACATACCCAGCATACAGACACAACTATAATTAGGGCCAACATTCGCCAATACCATTACACTAAGGGGGATAACAACGGTTATCGCTATTACATAACGCCAATCGCAGTTGTCTCCCTTAGATTATTAAAGTTACAGTACCATAATCCACTCGAGGTATACATTATTATAACAGGACCGCTACAACTTCAATATATGATGATGTGCTTGTGCACTGCATATAATCCAACAATTAAGTGAAATTTACAAAATACGATACGATATTTATTAAATAGTTTACTGACTTCATAAGAAACGGCCCTATGTATTTTCCATAGCGGTCTCGTTTACATGTTTATTACACTAGTGTATTATGGTTTTAATACACCGTGTTATTACACTGCGAAAGCCCGTTCTATACAACAAATGTGCCTTATTTGAGTTTGTATGCGATAAAACTGGGTGTGTTATCCTCCATTGTGACGATAAGCGTTTTGTCACTCCGTCTGTACGATATGGAGGTCGGCGACTTCACGCCGTCAGCAGACGACAGGAATGTCTTGCGGCGGCGGCCGTCCTTCCCCAGCATGACAATGGCGTTAGACTCCCGACAGCAGACAATCAGGTTTCCATTGTCGTCTGCTAACATTCCGCATGTACCACGTATGTCCCCGAGTTTAGTGTCGTACACGACGTCTCCTGCTGGGGTGAAGCACGCGACGCGATCATTAAAGTCGTTTATGAAAATCAAACCTCGCGGGCTCACGGTAACGTAGTGTACACCTGCTATAATGAGGTTACCTCTACTGTACAGCTCAATCCGCCTTGTCTCCACCCCGTGTCCATCCAGCACCAGGACGCAGTGGCTGCCCCAGCCCCCCACGGTGTACAACTCCCCGGCGTGGACAGCCACACCGTAACACGACATACTGGTGGTGACGGTGCGGCCCGCCCGGAGTCCGCGGCCAACGTCGATCCACTGCAACTTCTTACTCACCGGCAACGTCACGATGACGTCACTGGACACGTACGCGGCTACGTCACAGGGTTTGTCGGCTAACTTCAATTTTGATTTGACGGATAACATTTTATCCAGCAGAATAAATTGTTTATTTGATCGGTCAACTAATACCACCTGTCCATCCGCCAATATTGCTGAACCGGATATACTGTTAAACCCCGTGTCTCTCCGTATTGACCTTTCCACTTGCATATCGATAAGAGGCTTTGATACATGTAGACTGTCGGACGTGACAACTTGCATATCGATAAGAGGCTTTGATACATGTAGACTGTCGGACGAGACAACTTTCATATCGGTAAGAGGCTTTGATACATGTAGACTGTCGGACGTGACAACTTGCATATCGATAAGAGGCTTTGATACATGTAGACTGTCGGACGAGACAACTTTCATATCGGTAAGAGGCTTTGATAAATGTAGACTGTCGGACGAGACAGCTTGCATATCGGTTGGCTTTGATACATGTAGACTGTCGGACGAGACAACTTTCATATCGGTAAGAGGCTTTGATAAATGTAGACTGTCGGACGTGACAGCTTGCATATCGGTAGGCTTTGGTACATGTAGACTGTCGGACGAGACAACTTGCATATCGGTAAGAGGCTTTGATACATGTAGACTGTCGGACGTGACAGTTAGCGATGTCGGCAGTCCGGGAGTAACATGCAGTGTGCCAAACCGATCGACGCTTGTCAAGCAATCAGATAGGGTGGGTGCCGGTACAAATGTCAAGTTAACTCGATCTACCTGCGGTTCTATATCGGCTAGTGCTGTTTCCGCCGTACGTCGAGTCTTACGCAGTCTGTGAGCGACAAGCACACTCGTCATGTGATCGTCGACTGATGTCGCGTCATCGGCGTCCTCCATGTCAGCAGACACCTGTGGCAATAGAACATCACACGTATAAACATGCTCCCGCAGAACGGCTATCTTTGGTTCAACGACCTTCTTCATAGCTTCAAGCATTTCCCTTTCAAGTCGCTCTATCAGTGCTATCAATTTAGTCTTGAACGCTTGGATATCTGCGATACACGACTTTTCCAGGTTTGTTAAAGCTTCAATATCTTTCTCCCTGTCACCTTTGAGAAGTTCAATCCTGCTTTTCATAGCCGTCATCGACTCGAGAGCAGAGGAAAGTTGTTGGCCGGATGTAGCCGCATTTGCCATGTCACGTACGGACACCACCTTGCATTTTCTGTGCTTCGTCACCCTGCAGGAACTACAAAAGATTTCCTCGTGTTTCTCACAATATAAATCCGCCAATTTACCCTCGTGGTCGGCACAGTGTTGTAGGGAGAGCTTACGTGCCCTGGCTCGTCCTTCAGTCCCCATGTCACTTACTAAATCCAGTACATGATCTCGCAACAATTTGAACGCCTTGTGAAGTGATGCGCAAGACTGGCACATAAATTCGTCACAGTTCCGACAATACATGATGGCGTCTTTGGTAGACCCGGATTGCGTACACGGATTACATTTGTATTTCCCGTCCACCTTCGACGTATTTCCAGTAGTATTCGAACCACCAACACAAGCCATTTTGAAAGTTATATCCTACCGTGTACTCCGTAATATGCGTGTTTATTGTCCGACGTTTTAACATTAATTGAAAGGTTTACCCCACAGACATGCCGTATCTACAACACACGAGTGACATATCACATGCACGGCGAGAAAAACTTCCCTAATTTCGTGTGTAGCCAGTTTAGCCTCAGATCAGCCTGCGCATGTGCGTAGTCTGATCTGGGGCTACACTGTTTGTTAAACAGTTGGTGACAAATTCACACTAACATTTGTTAAAGGAAACCTTAGAACTGTATCGCGCTGCATGACGTTCCTAACTCACATGTTAACCCTTTCAATTCTGAATTAAATGTTGTCGTCTGCTGTTTAGTTTTTAATTTCCATTTGACTTAACTAAAAACAATTATTTGCAACACCGTAGAATCATTCCCAAAGGAAATGATCCTCATGTGCTGCCATACCATGTTTCCATTGAGAAAGATGTCAAAATACCAAACAACAGCAGACGACACTTTTCGTTTCCCGCGTTCCAAGTGTTAAACAGTTAGACCCATTATGTCGTAGCAGACCACATTTTATGCTTATTCATCAACCACGTGACTGTGTGTACAGCCCAGATAAAGGATGTGATCTCAGATTTGATAAAAGCTTCCTATCGCGTTGTCCAACACGAATGTGCAAAAATTGTCCGCTGAGGACGTCAAATATTGGCGGAATCGAGAGCAAAATTATAAAAATAACTGAGTGTGAAAGAAATGAAAGTTAACGATAGTATTTATACGTATTCTCACCTTGCACTAATTACAGATTATTTCATAAAATCGTCTTTTGCAGTGTAATAACACCGTGTATTAAAACTCGCAAGTGTAATAAACTCTTAGAGGTACATGCCCAAGCAGTAGGCACAAACTGTTCTCTATAGCAATTAAATAAGTGTATAATTGTGTCACTATTCCACCAGTTCTAAAAATTACGAGTGCCCGCTATATAGATATAATCATATAGTAATATTTATTTTTCCGATAGTAACTCGCGGTGGTATCAGAAATTGAGGCATGATATTTGTTCATTATTTATACTATGTAAATGCTTCACCAGAAAAAAATAATATTTTCAACAGATTAAGAAGTATGATAATTTCACATCAAAACATAAATACAGAGAATAAATAGTAATGTCCGTTAACATTTGAAGGAAACACGGTTATTGCCCCTGATATAAGTGTGGAAATTTACGTCTGATATAAAATGTATAATAATGTCAATCAATACGCGGGGTAATGGTGAATGAATGTAATCTTGCCACACAATGTCTCAGATGATGATTGAGTAGGCATGTGCCTTTAAGCACAGTCTGATCAGCATCTGCACTGTTCGCAATTCTTCATGCTTCTATCAAGCGATATAGATCGTCATCAGACTGCAGGAGTGGACTATTTGATCAGGATGTACAGTGGTTGCAAATCACATAAGCCCCATTTCTCCAGTCACAGCCACATATAAGGAAGTTATCAGCCTGAATGTAGTCGTGTGTATTTCCCAGATTTAGTTACATTAGTGTCCCATGTATTATCTTGTGACCTTGTAAATGCTAGTCTACTGGTGCCCGTTTCACTAGTAAGTGTTTATTTATGATCGTCTGAAAATTCCAATTGATGGATTTACATTTATTGAGCATAGGCTGCATTTGCAGCCTATGCTCAATAAATGTAAATCCAATAATTGTTTACAAGAAAACATTGTTAATGTGAAATTTACAGACTATCAAAATGTTGCACTTACGAACATTTAAGTCGTACGAAGTTTAGTGAAACGGCCACCTGGTATGTGATTTCGTGCATCCATCTAAATAGCAGGTGCCCGTGACGTACTATACTAACCGTGCACAAATAATTAGATAGGGGCGCTGCTTATGGTTTGTTATCGATCGTGAGACAAACGAACAATGCAATAAGATCCGCACTTGTAATGTATACTGTTCGGCGATACGAGAATGAACTACCTAGGTTAAAGTAACGGTCTCATAACCTCCATAATTTAATGCAGACGTTTCGACTGCGTTGCACACAATATTAAATTCGCAAAGTAGATCTTATCTGGCCCTTAGCGGCCATTGGCTTGACTTTTTTCTGGGCTCATATGCTCGGGTATGGAATGTTCTTTGAGCCAATTCCCACCCTTAAATATAAGATAAATAAAACAGTACACTTTGTTTGATAGTCGTGTTCGGCAGTTATCATGGATCTCCATTCAACAGTTATGTATTGTGCACTTTATCCAGATGTTTTCTATATCAATAATTCGATGTGTTATATCAATAATTACTGAATACATAGTATAACAGCGCTATGGGGCTCGACTTTGCTATTAATTCAGTATGTATTCATATAAATAATGGATTTATTGATAACAAAAATACGGATAGTTGGAATTAATGATATCAATAAATACGGAATAATTAGTAAACCGCTCCCATACTTTGTGTGGTTCCCGATGTAAAAGTAAAAGTCTTCTGCAGATCTATGGATCTCCATCATAAGGAGATTTTATATAAGCATGTTTGCTTGTTGTAAAATGTGTTCTGTAATAAATATGGTCGAAACTAAATGTTATATAAACTGAGTGGGCTATTTTAGACGCGGCTTGAAATGCTTAACCCTTTCAACAATATATACCTACAGTGTTGTCTGCAAGCAGTGTATATCCAGATGAGCTGGCTCGTAACGAGCCGTTTCATCAGGGTCTGCGCTTTTTGCAAGTAATCTTCATATATTTCTATAAGGGGGGAGGTGGAAACACACTCGTTTTATAAATGGACTTGTCTGAAAATCATTTTGTGACACTTGGATTGGTCGGAAACGTAACTCGGTACATTTCATTGCAGTTATTTAGAGTTGGAAGGGTTATTCATCAATGAACAAGTGTGACGTTTCTGTGGCACGTCAGAACGCCCTTGTGATCACCTCCACGTCACGCTGTGACAGCAGCCTCTCGTTTCTCCCGGTTAGGCATCGGACACGGACAGTTGAACGCCGGGTTTTTGTAGCGAGTGGCGATCGCCGCGAGTAAACCACCACTGACTCCGATACTTTCAGGAATCCCTTGTGATAAAAGTAACACCCACCTATTTTTGGGTAAATGTTTAAAATCAGTAACAATATAAATGTAAAACACGTGAGACAACACAATTTCACAAGCTCCCTAACTATTTATATTCGCACTTTTTTCGAAAGTAACCCACCCACCAAGTTTCCGCGATCGACAGTCAGGAAAATATAGCAGGCACACAGGCTCCGATGTGAACCGTTCTGTGAGTTCGCATGACGGTTCTGAATCAATAACCAGTTTCGGATCGGGGTCATAACCACCTTAATTTTTCGCTACCGGAACTGGTATTTCGTGCCCGAAGTTTTTGGTTTGTTCATGTCGGTCGAACCCGCTTTACTGATACCGTCCTTTGAAATGATGCTAGAGCAAGCAGAGCTAGCAGAATGTTCTGAAATTGGTAAATAAATTCACAAATACACATTCTCCAGCCCCGCAAAAGAAATATGTATAATGACCTTTTTTTGCTGTAAACACTCTGTACGCATTTATATATTCTGGTATTATATAGAGGCTCATACAGGGGTGTTGATTTAATACGACATTTATTAACGAATTTACTGATTTCATAAGAAACGAGGCTATGCCGAGTTCTTCTTGAAGTCTGTCAACGAGTTTAATAAACAGATGCTCTTACATGGGTATTGGTTTAATTCGACAGTTATTAAACGAGTTGACTGATGACATCAATCAACGAGTTAAATAAAAGCCATATTAAGTCATCCATCGCGAATTTATATATTACGTCATTGCATAAGTACATCATCGTACGTTGAAGTTGTTCTGATCACCTAACGTGTTTCTGTATCGATGAACTCATTTGTATATTTATTACACTATCGTATTATGAGTGTAATGCACTGTGTTAATACACTGCGAAGGTGACCAGTAAACAGACCTTGCTCGCCTACTAATACATTTCTATTACAGTGGGACCTCTCCAAACCGAACACCCGAGGGACCCCATTGTGTCTAATTTACATCGGGTTCAATGTAATTTATGTCATTGTCCTCTCTGTTCATAACAGAAATTGACAGACATTGGCCATCGAGTGTTTAATTACAGTGAAACCCCTCTAAAACGGACACCCTGGGGACCTCACACGGTGTCCGGTTTGGAGTGGTCCCATTGGCGACCTCACAGGGTGTCCGGTTTAGAGTGTTTCCACTGGGGACCTCCCAGGGTGTCCGGTTTAGAGAGGTTTCACTGAGGACTTCCCAGGGTGTCAGGTTTAGAGAGGTTCCACTGGGGACCTCCCAGGGTGTCAGGTTTAGAGAAGTTCCACTGGGGACCTCCCAGGGTGTCCGGTTTAGAGAGGTTCCACTGGGGACCTCCCAGGGTGTTCGGTTTAGAGGGGTTCCACTGGGGACCTCCCAGTGTGTCCGGTTTAGAGAGGTTCCTCTGGGGACCTCCCAGGGTGTTCGGTTTAGAGTGGTTCCACTGGGGACCTCCCAGGGTGTCCGGTTTGGAGAAGTTCCACTGGGGACCTCCCAGTGTGTCCGGTTTAGAGAGGTTCCACTGGGGACTTCCCAGGGTGTCCGGTTTAGAGAGGTTCCACTGTACATTTATGCTGCTCTCCGCACCGCCGTAAAATGTTTCACGTCGAAAAATGCACAGGTTTCCTTACGAGATGGCATGCAGCTCTACTACTTAGAGATATCACATAAACGCAGTTTCGTCTAGTAACCGGAGCTACAAGACGAACCTGTGTTTATGCAAAACCTTTTGAATGGGAATTCGTCAGGAATCTGGCGCCTATTTCGACATGATACATTTTACGCTGGCGTGGAGTGCATCACGAGTGAAATATGCAGCTTACTGTGCATTGACGTGTTACAAGATGATGGTCGTATCTTGTTTTCACTAATATAGGGTTAACTGTATTGTAATTTTGAGATTTGCGGCATATATCAGAAAATGATAGGTCGGAAAATCTGTTTAATGGCGACGCGCCAGCGGAGACATTAAACAGATTTTGGCGCGTCGCCATTAAACAGATTTTCCGACCTATCATTTTCTGATATACGCCGCAAATCTCAAAATTACAATGCGGTTAACCTATTTCTAATGCACAAATTGAACATTTGCAAAATTTTACCGATTCTACTTGTGAAAGTCGTACCGAGTGCAAGGTGTTTGCGCATGGCATACCGGACGAATCACACAAATAATGTTCCGCCAAGCAAAAAATAGTTCCAATTGAATTATACAATGTTTGAACGAATGTGTATAAAGTTATGTTCATGCTTTCAAAATATTTCAATAATAAACTCAATAAACACATCGTCAGAATTATAATTGCTACATATAATATTTTAAGATTTAATGTTTAACTTTCCCTCTGGTGCGATCTCTTAGCAACAATGTCGATGGCCGCAGCCTGTAAAACTCTTGGGACTTTGTCAATTTGTGATAACTTGTCTAATCATTCGATCGTCACATACTACCATTTGAGCTGCAACATTACACAATGTATGTGTGTGTGAACGATCTTTCTAATGCACTAATGACGTAATGCACTAATGACGTAACCAAATTGTCTATGTCAGATTCGGTCAGTGTTGGGAATCGCCCGCCCTTAAATTCCATTTTCGGCGGCGGCGACGGCTCCTTTTCGATTTCTAATAATGCCGTAGTCAGAAACTCGTCATCTTCGTCCGTCATTTCTTCCATTTCCAGTCTTACTTGTGAGTTAACGTTAAAATTTCCGAAAATCAGATTTTCGATCGATGACATATTCGCGTCTCCAAAGTAAACAAATTTGGCGTAGGAATATATTCATCGCGCGTGGGTAAAGTGCCCCAGGGTATATATTGTAAACACTTTGCGACCATTCATCAACAATAATATACCTGTAATGTGTGGCCTTTAGCCAATCAGATTGCGTGATATTTATAGAGTGCATTAGAATGTCTAATTCACGATACCTGCCCAAATTTTACGGTTACATGTATATAAACGATACAAACACAATAGTTCTTTCGATAATATTAAATTTTAGCAAAATTTAGGAATGAGCCTTTTTTTATTTCGTGAAATTTTGTCCAATATTGATTTTATTACGAAACAAGAAAATGTAGCCTGTTAGCACACGAATGGCAAATTGGAGAAACTGTTGCAACGTTAATTAACCAATTGTGATAAGTAGTCATAAGCACAGTTGCGAAGGTCAAATGGTTAAGGTCATATTAAAGGCAGCATGATTGTGTGACATTTGTGCATACGTATGATGTATTGAAATATTAAAGTAATCCTTCAAGGGATATAGAATATACGACAGAAATGAGAAACTCCGGCAAACTTCTGAATGTGTGAAAAAGTAGGTCAAAAGGTCAATGTCATATTACGGGCAGCATGGATGTGTGGCATTTGTCCACACGTTGGATGTATTGAACTATTAAAGTAATCCTTTAAGGTATATAAACGTTACCGGCTCAACTGGATGAACATTGTTTGCAAACATTATGATAGGGTGGGTATAGTGTTTCAATGGAAAACCATCGTTACGAGCCGGCTCATCTGGATCTGCACTGTTTGCAAACATTATGATAGGGGTGTGTAGTGTTGGAATGGTAAACCATCGTTACGAGCCGGCTCATCTGGATCTACACTGTTTGCAAACATTATGATACGGGTGTGTAGTGTTGGAATGGTAAACCATCGTTACGAGCCGGCTCAGCTGGATCTACACTGTTTGCAAACATTATGATAGGGAGCCGGATCATCTGGATCTACACTGTTTGTAAACATTACGATAGGGGTGGGTAGTGTTGAAAGGGTAAACCATCGTTACAAGCCGGCTCATCTGGATCTACACTGTTTGTAAACATCATTATAGACGTCACGAACTAAAAAGAAGTATCTTTCTTCAATTTTGCTAAAATTTAGTATTATCGAAAAAAATCTGTGTTTTTTTTTGCGGATATGGCCTTAGAATTTAGGCAGGTTTCGTGAACATAATATGTTCGTCTAGTAACCGGCACAAGAAATCTGCGGTTACTACAGTAGTCGAAAATAGAGAATATTAGTATAGTGTCATGAACGTGAATAAATATCTGTCGAGGCTGAGAAATCAGGATGGGCGAGGCTTGCCGAGCACATCCTGATTTCAAGCCGAGTCAGATATTTATTCACGTTCATGACACTATAATAATATTCTATTTATCCCGTTAACCACATCAAAGTTGTTCAAATGTCTCTAAAAATGCATTTGTGGCCTCATAAGTTTGTCTTCTGAAGCGACAAGATTATCGTGTTACGTCATTCACATAATGACGTAACGTCATACATAATGACGTATCTACTAGACGTGAACGAGAAAAAAATACACGTACCTGCTTTTCACGTCTAGTAGCGACATAGTTGACGGGATAAAATGCATTTATGCGACAGCTCTAAATAAAGTTTTCGACATGCAACATTGGGTGGCAGTCAGAAAATTCGGGTTATCTCATGGGCTATTCTTTTTTGTTTCGGGGGGGGGGGGGATAAATCATTCATTGATGCAGTGTTTTCACGTTTAAATAAGTAGGCTTTTTGTCATTTAAGTACAATGTAATCACTATTATTGCATAAAATTGGCTTTCACAGTGTGTACTACCACGCTGTATTAAAATGTTTATGCAATAAATATAATCACACATTGTAATACCACATTGTATTAAAAACCATAATACACGAGTGTAGTAAATACACACATGCGCCCGCTACAGAAGATATGTTAGGTAATGAGCTTCACATTATGATGAAGTGTTTATGCAATAAATATAATCTAACACGCGTGTTGATTTAATACGATATGTATTACACGCGGCACAGCCTCGTTCTGATGATATCAGTAAACTCGGTTAATAACTATCATATATCACCACTCATGGAAGATCCTCTGTTTCCGCACGTTCAACAACGATGTATGCTAAGTAGTATTGGACTATAATAATAAACTATGACTAAAATACGACAACACATTTTTTATTTAAATAAAAATCTGACATAAACGTGTTTACATAAGCTTTTCATTTGGTTTCTACATAATCGCTAAAGTATAATGTGCATGTATATATTTTATCAGGTAACGGACTTCGTATTAGCCGAATTCGTACTGACTGACAACATACTGTCGTATTATTAAATCACTTAATTGACTGGTAAATAACGTTACCTGATAAATAGAATATCAGTAGGTTTTCCGTTGATATCAAGTGTATCAGACTCGGCTCGGAAACGGTAGGAATTCCTCGGTAAGCCTCGGAATTCCTACGCGTTTCCTAGCCTTGCTTGATAAGCTTGATATGAGAAGACACTGAACTGGTATCCTCTATATATGATCCTGTCATGAAGCCGACCACCCGTGGGAAGTTTAATTTCGCAATGTATCTGCATTCATGCGCCAATCAATGTTTTTCCTGCCCATGGGGCGGTGGTGGTGGTGGGGTGGGAAATTAGACAGAAATCAATCTGCAGCCGTAGTAAATGAACATTCAAAATGTCAGCTGGTGAAGATATTAGACAGTCCGGCTATGCAGAAAAACGCTACTCACGCCCCACGGGAATTAGACAGAAATGTAATTCCGTGGGGCGGGAAGTAGAAGGTCAAGGATTTAATCAGTACAATCCCCTGGCTTGCACCCCTATAGGTGGGGAAACATTAATAAAGGTGGACTACTCACCAGGAAACAGTAATATATACAGTATGTCAGTGGATTTTGGGTCTATGTTCAAACAACAAATTTTCATTAAAATGCAAAACATAACCCCAGCCGCATCCTCTAAATCGGAGAATCTACTAGTATGACAACCGCATATATTCATACGCAGTGATTAGGTCGTATTGATAGGATTTTAAAGACGTTTCACGGCAAGTGTTTCACGGCATGTGTTTCACGGCACATACGCTCTATGGTGACGGGATAAATGTTAAGCACATATATGGACTGGATCAGTCGATAGGCTGGTCCTAAATGTCATACGCCCCGTTTATCCAGTCACATTCACAGGTTATGTGCTGGACTGGTCCTAAATGTCATACGCCCCGTTTATCCAGTCACATTCACAGGTTATGTGCTGGACTGGTCCTAAATGTCATAAGCCCCGTTTATCCAGTCATATTGACAAATAAGGCGCTGGTCTGATCACAAATGAGTAAGCGTAAGTTCTCCAGTCACAAATACTAACCGACCAATTAAACCCCAACAACGTGTTTAACGCGGCCAAGTATATGTACATACACAGATGAAAGACGTGATGTTCGAGTACATAACGTGGTATAATTGTATAGACATTTCGACACGTGTACATGCAAATATGTGACCGCATGGATTATATATGTATTTATATATTTGTGTTTAACGGCCTGTCAACAGCTAAGGTCATGTTAGACCGGGTTAAAGGGGGTCGAATCACATATTGCACCTTTTGTGATGGGTGGACAATCCAAAAGTCAGAACTGAATATTTACCGACAAAACATATTCAGTCCTGAAATTAGAATAACCTGACCTAGTGCCAGGTCCTCACGACACCAGAGCCACTTAGCCTCACTCCTAAAAGTAATATGATTAGTACTAAGTGACTGCCTGGATAAAAAGGGCTCGAGTTGTCAACAGTGTAGACCCAGATCAGACCGCGCATCTGCAAAGCCTGGTCTGGTTCGTTTGTAACACAGTTAACCCGCAGTAAAATAAAAACATGCAATTAATCAATAAATCAATTGTTGTACGAGTGTGATATATCGAGCTGGTCAATAGCTACATGTGCACTGGTCAAACAAATAATAAGCCCCTTTTTGTCGTGTAGGGAAACAATATTATAAAATAAAACATTGTAAATGACAATTCCTGATTTTCTTTCAGAATCTTCGGACACCGTCGACGTTTTGGAGAAAAAGATCAGAAAGCTAGTAGAACTGAAGTGCAATACAACTGACAGGGATTATGTTGCCGAGCCGGGCACCAATCTCAACATGACTAACCCTAGTCTCAACTATAGACGATAGGTACTATAAACAGACACTGTAAGCCTTCTGAAGTCGTTAAAGGCACTGGGCCTCAAACATGCGCGCAATGTGATGGAACTGAATAATAAAACGGAATTTAATTGTAGATGTGTACAATATTTCTGAACGCTATTGTATATATGATCGAAACACATGAAAAAACGAGTTTACTAACATATGTGTATAACACCTGAAAAAATAAATATCGTTGCAAACATATTTCGTTTTTGCAATCCAAGGTCACTAGTTTTATTTTCTGCAATTAATTGATCTAGTGTCCTGTGTGGAAAATGATAAACGTCTAGTGCATCACTCAATGTCAAATGACGATTGTGGTTCACAAATTTAACGTGGATTCTGTACCTAAGGATGTCAGTTACGGAAAACATCGTAATTATTTGTAAATATATTTCATGACGTTTATCGCACATGGTTTGTCTCAAAACTTACACCACCTGATAGAGTTGTAGCGGAAATACGTCATTAGATTATCTCCCCTGTCTATCACGATACGTGGAAATAAATAATTGAATACAGCAAAAACTACTCGGAATTTGGAAGATTTGGTGAAACAGACAGTAGCGAGATGGAGCAGGAAGTTTGATTAGCTGAGGCTGAGCTGTGCTCAATCTCGACTAATCAAACTGCCTGATCTACAACGTACTCGTCGGGCTTTATAATCTCCGATCACGATTGGCTTACACATGTTAAAGGCCCCGTGTCTCGGATATACTCGGACGTTGATGGACCCGCCTCACTAAACTTCCTACGATTAATAAGCTTCTACGAAGCTTGTTAATAATTTCCTCCTGAAATGAACGTGGTTCCATAATGCTACCACCACCCTCCTACTAGTACGTGTATACACCCTTAAATGTTAACACAATCACGAATGATTTGTCAACATCAGCTGTCAGTGTACATTTTGTTGTAGATTTCATGGTTGTTGTTATGAACTTCATTGTCGTATTAAGTTTACAAAAACGGGCCCCAGAACAGGAACATATAATTGATTTGTATATTTGTATAATATGTCTATACCCAGCGAAAAACATGATCCTAAGTGTGGGATTGGTGATATAGTTCAACTACATAATAGTGCATGTTCATGATTCAAAAGCACAAACGTACATGTAGGGGTGCTCTGGTAGTTTGTTCACAGTAGTCTCTCTCTCTAAACAGGACACTCTGCGGAATTCCATGTCTGTCCGGTTTAGAGAGGTTCCATGTATGACATGTATGACAAGTGTAGCTCCTGATCATCGTATACATTCCTACAACCAGACAATCAACAATCTTATCAAACATGGCTATTCGGTGACATAAACTTCGCTACATTGACGGATGCGCAGGCTGATCTGGGACTACGTTGGTCGCATAAGGTACATTACCCCAGCCGGGGAGCAAATGTCATAATATAGCGTGTTGCACAATTACAGGATAACATACCCAGCATTCAGACACAAATAGAATTAGGGCCAACATACGCCAATACCATTACACCAAGGGGAATAACAACGGTTATCGCTATTACACAACGCCAATCGCAGTTGTCGCTCTTAGACTATTAAAGTTACAGTGGCATAATCCACTCGCGGAATACATATTCAAATAAGACCGCTACAACTTCAATATATGATGATGTGCTTGTCACTGCATATAATCTAACAATTGAGTGAAATTAACAAAATACGATACGATATTTATTAAATAGTTTACTGACTTCATAAGAAACGACCCTATGTATTTTCCATAGCGGTCTCGTTTACATGTTTATTACACTAGTGTATTATGGTTTTAATACACCGTGTTATTACACTGCGAAAGCCCGTTCTATATAACAAATGTGCCTTATTTGAGTTTGTATGCGATACAACTGGGTGTGTTATCCTGCATTGTGACGATAAGCGTGTTGTCACTCCGTCTGTACGATATGGAGGTAGGCGACTTCACGCCGTCAGCAGACGACAGGAATGTCTTGCGGCGGCGGCCGTCCTTCCCCAGCACGACAATCTCGTTAGACTCCCGACAGCAGACAAACAGATTTCCACTCTCGTCTGCTAACATTCCGCATGGACCACGTGTGTCCCCTGATTTAGTGGCGTACACGACGACTCCTGCTGGGGTGTAGCACCCGACCCGATGTTGATCACAGTCAGATATGAAAACCAAACCTCGCGGGCTCACGGTAATGTAGCGTGGACATACATACGTGGAGTAATCACTGGGGCCCAGCTCAATCCGCCATGATTCCACCCCGCGTCTATCCAGCAACAGGACGTACATGCTCCAGTACCACACGCCGGTGTACACCTCCCCGGCGTGGACAGCCACACCGTAACACGGCATATTAGTGGTGACGGTGCGGCCCGCCCGGAGTCCGCGGCCCACGTCGATCCACTGTAGCTTCTTACGCCCCGGCAACGTCACGATGACGTCACCGGACACATCCGCGGCCACGTCCCAGGGCTCGTCTGCTAATTTCATTTTTGATTTGATGGACAACATTATATCCAGTAGAATAACTTGCTTATTTGGTCGGTCAACTAATATCACCTGTCCATCCGCCAATATTGCTGAACCGGATATACTGTTAGACCCCGTGTCTATCCGTGTTGACCTTTCAACTTGAATATCGATAAGAGGCATTGATACATGTAGACTGTCGGACTTGACAACTTGAATATCGGTAATAGGCTTTGATACATGTAGACTGTCGGACAAGACAGCTTGTATATCGGAAGGCTTTGATACATGTAGACTGTCGGACGAAACAGATAGCGATGTCGCCAGTCCGGGAGTAACCTGCAGTGTGCCAAACCGATCGACGTTTGTCAAGCAATCGGATAGGGTGGGAGCCGGTATAAATTTCAAGTTAACTCGATCTACCATCGGTTCTATCTCGGCTAGTGCTGCTTCCGCCGTACGTCGAGTCTTACGCAGTCTGTGAGCGACAAGCACGCTCGTCATGTGATCATCGACTGATGTCGCGTCATCGGCGTCCTTCATGTCAGCAGACACATGTGGCAATAGGACATCACACGTATTAACATGCTCACGCATATCGGCCATCTTTGGTTCTACGACCTTCTTCATAGCTTCAAGCATTTCCCTTTCAAGCCGCTCAATCAGTTCTATCAATTTAGTCTTGAACGCTTGGATATCTGCGATACTCGACTTTTCCAGGTTTGTTAAAGCTTCAATAGCTTTCTCCCTGTCACCTTTGAGAGCTTCAATCCTGCTTTTCATAGCGGTCATCGACTCGAGAGCAGCGGACAGTTGTTGGCCTGATGTAGCCGCCTTTGCCATGTCACGTACAGACACCACCTTGCATTTTCTGTGCTTCGTCAGCCTACAGGAACTACAGAAGAGGTCGTCGTGTTTCTCACAAAATAAATCCGCCAATTTACCCTCGTGGTCGGCACAGTGTGGTGGGGAGAGCTTACGTGTCCCGGCTCGTCCTTCAGTTCCCATGTCACTTACTAAATCCAGTACATGATCTCGCAACTGTTTGAACGCCTTGTGAAGTGATGCGCAAGACTCGCACATAAATTCGTCACAGTTCCGACAATACATGGTGGCGTCTTTGGTAGACCCGGATTCTTTACACGGATTACATTTGTATTTCCCATCCACCTTCGACGTCCTTCCAGTAGAATTCGAGCCATCAACACAAGCCATTTTGAAAGTTATATCCTACCGTGTACTCCGTAATATGCGTGTGTATTGTCCGACGTTTTAATATCAATTGACAGGTTTACCCCACCGATAAGCCGTATCAGCCGTATCACAAGTATGGCGAGGAAAAAACTTCCCTAATTTCGTGTGCAATCAGTTTAACCTCAGATCAACATGCGCATATGCGCAGTCTGATCTGGGGCTACAATGTTTGCTATATAGTTGGTGACAAATTCACACTACCATTTGTTAAACGAAGACATTAGAACTGTATCGCGCTGCATAACGTTCCCAACTCGCATGTTAACCCTTTCAATTATGAATTAAATGTTGTCGTCTGCTGTTTAGTTTTTAATTTCCATTTCACTTAACTAAACAATTATTTGCAACACCGTAGAATCAATCCCAAAGGAAAAGATTATTATGTGCTGCCATACCATGTTTCCATTGAGAAACATCCCAAAATACCAAACAACAAGAGACGACACTTTTCGTTTCCCGCGTTCCAAGTGTTAAGCACAGTTAGTCCCATTATGTCGTGGCAGACCACATTTTATGCTTATTCACCCACCACGTGACTGTGTGCACAGCCCAGATAACAGATATGATCCCGGATTTGATAAAAGCTTCACTATCGCGTTGTCCAACATGAATGTCCGCTGAGGACGTCAAATATTGGCGGAATCCAGGAAAACTAGAAATGGACGCTATTCGACAAGCGCATGTGTATCCCCCTCCCGAGATACACAAGTAGTTTGAAAAAAAGGTTTCGAGTTATGCTCCGGAGACAAAATCAGTGACGGAAAAAACAAAGGGAAATAACTAAAAAATTAGTGATGCAAGAGTTGTCATTCTTGCGTGACACACCTTTAGGGTTGTGATCTATGCATGTGTGAAGTTTCATGAAAATATTCCAAAGGGTGTTCGAGTTATGCTCCAGACACGAAATCAGTGCACGAAACAACAAAGAGAGATAACTAAGAAATTAACTACGCAAGAGTTGTCATTCTTACGTGCGACACACCTTTGGGTCGTCTTCTATGCATGTGTGAAGTTTAATAAACTAGAAAATGTGTTCATAGAACACGGATGTCCCACATATCGCTTTGATAATAAATGAGCCAAATTCCAAGTCAAAATTTTCTTTTACCTGAGAGTTAAAGTTTTTGAAGCACCAAGTATGTGACCTTGACCCTGGGCTTGGCGGGGGCAGGACAAACGTGGATTTGGCACAGGGCGGTAGAGGACCATTAGAGCAATGCATATATGAAATATGAAGCTGATCCGTGAAAGAAAAACAGAAATTATAAGATATTTACCTGAGCGTTAAAGTTTTTGAAGCACTAAGTATGTGATGTTAACCCTGGGCTTGGGCGGGGGCGGGACGAACGTGGATTTGGCACAGGGCGGTAGAGGACCATTAGAGCAACGCATATATGAAATATGAAGTTGATCCGTGAATGGAAAGAAAAATTATAAGATATTTACCTGAGCGTTAAAGTTTTTGAAGCACCAAGTATGTGACCTTGACCCTGGGATTGGCGGGGCAGGAAGAACGTGGATTTGGCACAGGGCGGGAGAGGACCATTAGAGCAATGCGTATATGAAATATGAAGATGATCCATGAAAGAAAACAGAAAGTATAAGATATTTACCCGAGCGTTAAAGTTTTTGAAGCACTAAGTATGTGACCTTGACCCTGTGCTTGGTGGGGGCAGAACGAACGTGGATTTGGCACAGGGCGGTTGAGGACCATTAGAGCAATGCGTATATGAAATATGAAGCTGATCCGTGAAAGAAAACAGAAATCATAAAGATATTTACCCGAGCGTTAAAGTTTTTGAAGACCAAGTATGTGACCTTGACCCTGGGCTTGCCGGGGCAAGGACGAACGTGGATTTGGCACAGGGCGGTAGTGAACCATCAGAGCAATGTGTATATGAAATATGAAGCAGATCGGTCGAAGGATGAAGAAATTATGAGACATTTACCCGAGTGTTAAAGTTTTGTGACGGACGGACGGACGGACGGACGGGAGGACGGGACGCACGTTCCTACGAATGAATACTTGTTGGGTTTTTACTGTATAAAAATACCCAACAAGAGTACCCAACACTATCCTAACCCTACCCAATAAGATCCCCGCACACTTACAACAAGTACCCATTCGTGTGTACGGACGGACGGACGGACGGACGGACAAGGGTAACACTAAATGCACCCTCCACTATCGTGGTGGGGCATAAAAATATTCCAAAGGGTGTTCGAGTTATGCTCTGGATACAAAATCAGAGCACGAAACAACAAAGGGAGATAAGTAAACAAGAATTCCGCGGAATTAGATGCCTCGCCTTGTCCCGCCTTGACCTCGAGCCTGGGCCCGAAAGCAATTTTCATTGGCCCGAACATATTATACAATTATTGACTAGTGAGCCATAGAATATCAGATTATATTCTATGGCTCACTAGTCAATAATTGTTTTATTATATGATAATAGTCTGTATATAGCACTTACGACCTTATGCTACTAGACAAAAATTGAAAAAGAATTTGAAGAAAAAAAAATTGATATTTTAAAAATTGAAAATAATAATGCTTGCTACTGGAGCCCAGAATTTTTTTTAATAGTCCTATATTTATCTACATATATCTGCACAGGACCACATAATGCCACAATATTTTCAACACAGTTTACGGAAATGTAATATACAAAAAAAAATAAAATAATAATGCTCGCTACTGGAGCCCAGATTTTTGTTCATGTAATGAAATGTAATAATGTACCTGTATAAATTACCTGTAATAAGTTAGTGGTCAGTTAAAAAATTGAAAAAGAATGTAAAAAAAAAAATGGAAAAAAAAAATTAAATTTAAAAAAAATAAAAGAATAATGCTCCCTACTGGAGCCCAGAATGTTTTTTAATAGTCCTATATTTATCTACATATCATATATATACAGGTCCACATATTGCCACATATTTTCAACACAGTTTACGGAAATGTAATATAATCATTTACCTGTATAAATTACCTGTAAGTGGTCAGTGGTCAGTTGCACCTGCTAGCACATGCACAGGTGAATAGTCTGTATATAGCACTTACGACCTTATGCTACTAGACAAAAATTGAAAAATAATTTGAAAAAAAAAAAAAATAAATGAAAAAAAGAAAAAAAAAAAAAATGGAAAAAAAAAAAATGGAAAAAAAAATGACAAAAATAATAATGCTTGCTACTGGAGCCAGATTTTTTTTTAATAGTCCTATATTTATCTACATATATCTGCACAGGTCCACATAATGCCACAATATTTTCAACACAGTATTGTCCAGTTTGTAGAGTGCGCAAAACAAAAAAGGGAGATAACTCAAAAATTAGCTACGCAAGAGTTGTCATTCTTGTGCGCGACACACCTCCGGGTCGTGGTCTATGCATGTGTGAAGTTTCATGAAAATATTCCAAAGGGTGGTGGAGTTATGCTCCGGACAGGAAATCAGTGCGCGAACACAAAAAAGGGAGATAACTAAAAAATTAGCTATGCATGAGTTGTCATTCTTGTGTGCGACACACCTTCGGGTCGTGGTCTATGCATGTGTGAAGTTTCATAAAAATATTCCAAAGGGTGGTCGAGTTATGGTCAATCAGTGCGCGAAACAAAAAAGGGAGATAACTAAAAAATTAGCTATGCAAGAGTTGTCATTCTTGTGCGCGACACATCTTCGGGTCGTGGTCAATGCATGTGTGAAGTTTCATGAAAATATTCCAAAGGGTGGTGGAGTTATGCTCCGGACTCGAAATCAGTGCGAGAAACAAAAAAGGGAGATAACTCAAAAATTAGCTATGCAAGAGTTGTCATTCTTGTGCGCGACACACCTTCGGGTCGTGGTCTATGCATGTATGAAGTTTCATGAAAATATTCCAAAGGGTGGTGGAGTTATGCTCCGGACACGAAATCAGTGCGAGAAACAAAAAAGGGAGATAACTCAAAAATTAGCTATGCAAGAGTTGTCATTTTTGTGCGCGACACACCTTCGGGTCGTGGTCTATGCATGTGTAAAGTTTCATGAAAATATTCCAAAGGGTGTTCGAGTTATGCTCCGGACAAGAAGTGTCTGCGGCGGACTCGGACGCGGACGCGGCGCGCTGTCAAATCCATAGTATCCCCCGACGGAGTCCGGGGGATACAATTATTAAAATGACTGACTGTGTAAAATGAAAGTTAACGATAATCTTTATACGTATTCTCACCTTGCACTAATTACAGATTATTTCATAAAATTGTCGTTTGCAGTGTAATAACACCGTGTATTAATACTCGAAAATGTAATAAACTCTTAATACACTAGAGCAATAAATACAGTATACACACTAGACCAGTACAGAAAACATGGTGCGTCGACAGTAGAGAATCTAACATTTATGTTAATGTAATATGATGGGATACTTATTAAACTTATTGACTGACGCGTTGACCGATTTCATAAGAAACTAGGCTATGCCGAGAATAGCCTCGTTTCTTATGAAAACAGTAAACTCGTGTAATAAATTTCATGTTACATCATCAGTCTCGTATCCCGTCATGTGTTTGTATTATGGCTCAAATTTGTAATGCCTAGCCACTTATTACGACTCTTGGACTTAGTATAGATGATGCGGGTAACTCCGTAAACGCATGGAAAAGTCCAGCGACTCGACATAACACGTGGTCCTTCACTGATATGTACACCTACATCCTCTCCATAATGAAAGCGTGTACCCACTATATTTACACATCGACTCTATTGTTTGTCAGAGGTTGGTAAGCAACTTGAACACCTCTGTAGACAAAAGAAAAGTTTGCATCTGTATGCAAACCTGGCACGAAAAAGTCGTGCCTCACGGCAAACCGGTGTGTCTATGGTCATTGTGACACAAGGAACACCGGCTAAGAAAAGCAGTCTTACGATGGCTAGCGTAGCCCAGATCAGTCTGCGCATCCGCGCAATTTGATCATTGCATGTGTAGGTCGCCATTCGATCAATACCATTTCCTATATTTACTACATGCCACCAATGTAGCAATTGTTGATGTTTTGCGATCAGCGGAATGATTACATGTAGAACATAAAACGCTAATTTGGATGGTGAATGATGATAAAGGTACACATATTAGCCTTACAAATGCTGCAAGGTCCTTCTCCGTGCCAGTGACGCATATGTAATCACAAATCGTGTCAATGCCGTGGACAGATGTATAACGAAAAATATATATACAGACGGGCGGCAGAAAGTTCTAAAATATAATGTAGAACATTGTTGAAATACTTTAAATAAAAGATTACCTGGTGAATCTCCCACACGTCGTCGACAGTATATTTCTGTTTACGTATAGTTTAGCACGTGGAACGACAAAAATAGGGATATAATTGAGGGGCGTTCAGAAAGTAACAGAACAGTGTCGAACATACGAGTGGAACTTAAACTACACGTATTGATAACTTGTGATCAGTGCATATTTATGATACAAGAACATAGCTGTATTGCTTTCTTTGGCTCGAGAATATTGTTCACTTGATCCCAGTTTATATGAAACTAGGACATAATATGTTAATACGCTACCTACAAAAGTCAAGTTTATGCATTAACTGAGAATAGTTTTATTACCGTACAAAATGGCACGTTTCATTGTTGAATGACAACTGTATTAATCACTTAAGTTCAATCACTTAAGTTGGTTTATTACTGAAACTACATGTGAAAATACAGTGGCTAAAATTATGAAGGATTTACTTGTTAATGATGTGAACTCTACAGAGATCCAACTGATGATATATGACATATGAAAAAGACATGTCCTAACGTATTTTAAAGAAACAGTGTATCACATGATGTTTCAGTTGATGTCAAAGATATTCAATGTTCCTTTCCTTTTATTTGCTCTTTATTGACTCCAAATGCCATATACCACACGACCCGCACCATTTTATTCAATCGAAGGCCAAGGAATGTGTGTTTTCTTATACCATATAATGTACTACCATTGACTTTGATGAAGAGGGGAGATAAGTTGGTAACGCATTTCCGTTCGCTATTGCAGTCCCAGGAAACACACTTTGTGAAACATAACACTTTTTTAGTTTGAAACGTATAATATAAACACATATAATATGTTGCTATGTATAGACACGTGTGGAATTAATTTAACTAATTAAAATAGTACCATCGACTGTCAATTAAACTAGCGTTCGCAACGCTATTTATGATTTGGTATAATAAGCATAATAATAGGCACGATTTGGTTAAGACAGTCCATGTAAATCTACCATTAAATTATTGTTTCCTAAATCAAACATGTTTCATCACTTTATGAACATACATAATACCACGTGTCTTTAAATTTGATTGTTGTTTTAATTATAGTTTTCATTCATTAAATTAATGTCATTTCATTTTATTGGGATCATGTATGTTGGGAAATACATTTTTGAACACCCCTCGTAAATGACTTTTATAACTGACCACCCAATAATAGATATATGCATTCATATGCTGCACGTGCAGGTACAGTTGTACGCACTGCACCAGGCGATGAGAGGCCCTTCAATTACAAATATATTCTATATGGCCGGGTGCTGGTCACTTCGTCGATGTTTTGACAGAGAACTGCTGAACGTAAACGTGGTGGGCTATGTATGCACGTCTAAACCGGACACCCTGGGGCACCATTGCGTTTCATTTATATGGCATTGATTGTAGTTTGTTCTTGGTTGAAAATGATTGCAAATCTGCATGGACTGTTTAATTATCCCCTTGCCGATAGACAGGAGGGGATATAGCGTTAGTCCATGTACGTGCTTTACCGATTTTGATAATATTTGGCCACAATGTGATGGTGATTAGTCGTGCATGCTACCCACATCCGACCGTCAAATGTCAAGGTCACCGAGGACTTATGTTCACCTTGTTTGTAATAAGGCAACTTTGTAAGGCAATACTGTTGATATCCTTATTTTATTATCAAGGCTGCCAGTACGACTTTTTGCCGATGACTTTTTGTATCATTATCAAGGCAGACAGCGAGGGCATAAGCTTTGTTTAACGCTGTCATTTCTTGTTATAATGTTACCTATCTAAGCTGGACACTCTGCGGACCTCACAGGGTGACCGTTTTAGAGATGTTCCACTGTACTGGTTACTTATTTGTTATCGGGAAACGAGCTTTGTATTGACCGAATGCGTACTGACTGATAACATACTACAGTATGAGTAATCGACGTGATACGAATATCCGGGTTACAACGAATCGAAAAGTGGCGTTCTATTAGACGAACGACGTCACATGACGTTACCGAACGACGTCAGACTAATCACATAACGTAAACAAGTCCGCGTTCTTTTCAACGAAACTGTTTTACATTTGAGCATTGGCTAGCATAAAACATTACCTGATAAATAAAATACTAGTGTCTTTCGATATCAAGGATAAACTGGATATGAAACTACATTAGCCTAGTACTCTCTGTGAATTAGTATGATTTATGTAAGCATGTTCCAATGCATATTATACAGCATGCTTTGTATACCCATACGTTAGACATCAAACAGAAATAATAATCAGAAATGTGTCAATGGCACACGCATACTCCCACTGGCAGCATGCGTACATGGTTGTTATTGATCGGCTGTCATAACTGTAGAGACAGTTCCTTTAATGTCAAATGGAAATTCAAAATTGCCACTGAATACTAGCCAACGGTAGTCGGTAAGTCGATGTGTAAGTCAGTTACTGCCCTAATCGAGGTGTTCATGTGTTTAAACAACCTACATGTGCTCATGAAACACCTCGCCGCTTCGCGGCTCGGTGTTCCATCCATGGGCACATGTAGGTTGTTCAAACACATGAACACCTCGATTAGGGCAGTAACTATTACATAATGGCAGAGATAACGTGATGCATCAACAGAGTGGAGCGCAGTGGCCTAGTGGTTAGAGCGTCAGAATGCTGATCTAAAGGTCGTGGGTTCGAGCCTCACCGGAGGCGTTGCGTTGTGTCCTTGAGCAAGACACTTTATCCACACTGCTCCAGTTCACCCAGCTGTAAATGGGTACCGATAATTCGTAGTTGCTCTGTAAATACGAATTACCGGCTTCTCTCAAAAAAATCTCTACGCAGTGGCCTAGTGGTTAGAGCGTCAGACTGCTGATCTAAAGGTCGTGGGTTCGAGCCTCACCGGAGGCGTTGCGTTGTGTCCTTGAGCAAGACACTTTATCCACACTGCTCCAGTTCACCCAGCTGTAAATGGGTACCGATAATTCGTAGTTGCTCTGTAAATACGAATTACCGGCTTCTCTCAAAAAAATCTCTACTTCCGTTTTTTCTCCCATTCTTGGGAGACGGCATGCAAGGTTCTAGAGCCAGTGCCGCCGTTAAATATAAGCCAAAAAAAAAATTAAAAAAAATGCATCAACAGAATATGTCAAACATAAAACAATTTTGAACAATTCTGAACATGTACACACCCAGCTGCTGTAATCTTGCCAATATTGGTCAATGATTCTGAACATGTTCACACCCAGCTGCTGTAATCTTGCCAGAACCATTGACAAGTATTGACAAGATTAACGCAACTGGATGTGTACATGTTCAGAACCATTGACAAGTATTGACAAGATTAACGCAACTGGATGTGTACATGTTCAGAACCATTGACCAATATTGACGAGATTAACGCACACACATGTTATGAACATGCACACACCCGGCTGCGGTAATCTCGTCAATACTGGTCAATGGTTCTGAACATGTACACTGCGTTAATCTCGTCAATATTGGTCAATGGTTCTGAACATGTACACATCCAGTTGCGTTAATCTCGTCAATATTGGTCAATGGTTCTGAACATGTACACTGCGTTAATCTCGTCAATATTGGTCAATGGTTCTGAACATGTACACATCCAGTTGCGTTAATCTCGTCAATACTGGTCAATGGTTCTGAACATGTACACTGCGTTAATCTCGTCAATGTTGGTCAATGGTTCTGAACATGTACACATCCAGTTGCGTTAATCTCGTCAATACTGGTCAATGGTTCTGAACATGTACACTGCGTTAATCTCGTCAATGTTGGTCAATGGTTCTGAACATGTACACATCCAGTTGCGTTAATCTTGTCAATACTTGTCAATGGTTCTGAAAATGTACACATCCAGCTGCGTTAATCTTGTCAATATTGGTCAATGGTTCTGAACATGTACACACCCAGCTGCGGTAATCTTGTCAATATTGGTGAATGGTTCTGAACATGTACACATCCAGCTGCGTTAATACTGTCAATATTGGGTCAATGATTCTGAACATGTACACACCCAGCTGCGGTAATCTTGTCAATATTGGTCAATGATGCTGAACATGTACACATCTAGCTGCGATAATACTGTAAATATTGATAAATGATTCCGAACATGTACACTCCCAGCTGCGGTAAGCTTGCCAATATTTATGGCTTGTTTTATTTATGGCTTGTTTTATTTATGGCTTGACAATTTTCTGTGCTCATTTGGCCGGGTATGAAAGATGAAATATTATTTGAGCCAATTCCTATCATATATATAGATTATGAGGCGCCTGCGACATAATCTATATTGTATCGTTCTCAGACCCTGAGGTTAGAAGTTTAAGTATATAAAAATACAAAACTACTATATAGTTTGGTATTTTGTACTTTATATGAAAAATATTGCGACATAATCTCAATTTTAAACTTCTCAGCCTTTGAGACTAGGAATTTACCAACATAATACTTGATATACAAAACTATATAGTTGCTTTGTACCAAAACCATAATCTTCAGCAAAATATATGCAATGAACCACGAAACCGCTATATCACAATCTCCCTAAGTCTGGCAGACTCTTGTCTGAATGGTTTCTCTATTTTATAGTATCTCTCCTTTAATCTTACTTTATGTGCTCCACATTGAAATCAACCATATATTTATAACACAAATTACTCTAGACCACACCACCTATTTCCCAAATTAGTGCTTAATTTCACAAAATTCGATTGAAAATCTAATAATTAACTTTGTATGGCCTTATGGAGAGCGAGGCATTATCAAGTTATGTATAGATAATGGGGACGATATTTTACAGGTAAGCTGTAATCGAATAACTACCCAAGTAAGTGTTACTCCCTGAAACAGTCAGTATCTATAAATTTACACACACACATAGATAAGATAGATATACCTATGTATGTTTATCAATCTAATTAATTTATATATGAAGGGAAATAACTTACCATATGATTGTCATTAATTATGTAGCGTGGGTTATCTTCCCGAGTCCTACAATATAGAAAAAATACATTCCACAGTATCGCCAGCACACTGTGGAATGTTGTGAATTCATAAGGCATCAAAATGGGTGTATGAGCACATGCATTCATATATATATATATAAATGCATTTGTAAGTCAATCTATATGCTATAGACCCAACAATAGTCATTCCACCTACTATAAATATAATTTCTCTATCCTTTTGCCTCTGTGAAGGTGTATAATAATCACTCAGTACCGGTTCCTCCCCAAATGACTGTAATTGTTGCGCACCTGTCACCGGTGCTGTAACAGCATTATACTCCCTAATAGCTTCATCTACATCCTCAAAAGTCTTAGCAGCGTGGTTCTGCTTTCTAATTTCACTATTAATCCAGTCTAATCTCTCTGTTATTTTTTTCTGCCCACTGTGCCTGTGCCTTTTGTAATTGCTCTACGGCATTATCATGCCTTTTGCGTTCTTCAATCGCAGAATTATTCCCCAATGAACTGAATAAGAAATTACTCCCTGTAAACGCCAATGCGTTAACCAAAGCACCGCCAACCATCATAGCTATTCCAGACATTTTGTTTATATAATAATTTTATTACTTAAAAATATTATCAAGAATTATACCTTGTTTAACAAGCATATCTCTCGTAGCAATAGCAAGTCCAGTATCCAACATTAACATAGCCATATTATAACCATCAAGTTGCAGTTTTGGCACCGCCTGTCTTATAATTTTATTCATTATCTGCGCATATCCGATTTCAAGCGCCATTACTACAGCAGCATGATATGCAAGATTTCCTATTATCTTTCCATCTGTATTAATTGCCGTCATCTTTTTTTATTTTACTTAATAATAAATTTAATTTAATTTAATTAATTGTTTACTCCATAAGATGAGGATTGTGTTTTACACTAGGCATTTCAGGTTCTTTTGTTTCAATTTTATTTCGATTTAACAATTTATAGCCAAACACAAACCCACCAACTAAACTCATTGCCACTATAAAATATATTATATTCGAGGTTTTATAGACTTTCACTATAACTGGTTCTTCAGGTTGTATATCTACTTTTTTCTTATGTACCATATGTAATAGACTTTCTTATTTGGCTTTTCTAGCAGCAGCACCCTTTTTACCAGCTTCAACCCTCTTTGGATTCTTTGCTGTTACTTGTTTAATCTCCTCTTTTCGTTCTGGGATTTCTTCATCAGAAATCTGTTGTGTGTTCTCCGTTTCCATTATCTTTATTTGTAACATTTATATTTTTAAATTGGCAATATTTAAATGTTGTTATCGCTGCAGTAATAGGTGCCAGAAATGCTCCAAACCTAAAATACAACTCACAACAAGTACTAATCAAGGCATGGTCAACAAATGGATCCCCTTCTAAATCAGCTACGAGTTTATCATGATTTCCTGCTGGTATAGGTAAGATATTACCTGCAGCTAGAGCACATATTCAAAATAGTATTACCAAGAGTTTTTGTCATTGAAGCACCCAATCTACTTTCATACTGTTATACAATTTTAATATTTGTTCATTTGACAACTCTTCTAGTTGTGAAATAGTTATATCTTTACCCAAATATTGAACAGATTTCCCACCTGAAATAATCGAAGATAACCGTTGTTTTAAGTGATCATTATTTACTTCGCCTACAGCACTATCATTGGATACTTTATCATCACTTAGTTGTTCTATAAGTTCCTCACAATTCATTTTTATTTTGCATAATATAAATTTCAATTTAAAATAAACCCAACCCGATCCAAATATAATAATCAATAATTGTATGAATATCAATATCTCAAACATTTCATATATTCATACAATTGTTTAAGTTAAATTTGCTTAGAACAACTCAATATTGTTAAGCAATACCTATTTGTTGAACAATTCTTAACATTGGTATCTATGAATTGCTCAGCTAAATCAAGTTAAATCAAGTTTAAATCAAGTTAAAACCCAGTAAAATAAAAAATATTAAGTAATACTAAGTAATACTAAGCATTAATTAAGCAACTTATAACCAGTAGGTTGATCAGTTCTAATAAGCAACTTAGAATGTTTTGTTTTCGATAACTCTTTTGTTATTTTGTTTCTTTCCTCTAGTGTCGAAATAACATCATTTTCTCTCAAACAGTCCTCAAAATTATCTCTGTCTTTCGTATAAAACATACACAGCCATTTTGTCTGTTCTCTTAAGTCTTTTAATACTGAATTATATCTCTGTGATATAACCAAAACACTTTGCTCTGCATGTCGTCCAGAGAATGCGAGCTGTGACAACATATCCTTTTTCTTTGTTAATTGCTTTGTAGCTGAACAGTCATCAATGATATATAATGTTGGGCTTCCAGCATATTTATTAAAAAATAATCTTAACAAATCTTGTAGTTTCTCTTCGCCAATACTGCCAACTGGATTAACAATCGTTATTTTTTTATCGATTGGGCTGCGTACATCCCTTATCCAACTTCTGTTTTTATAAGCCTTGTTCCATGTTATAGTTGGGCAAAGAATAACTATATTATCGAAAAAAACCTTTATAACCTCCTTGTTGTTGTGAAAGCTCTAATAAGTCTAAAACAAATTCTGTTTTTCCACATCCTGTTTGACCACAAACAATTGCACTATGTGCATACTTTGGTAAATCAATATAACGCCGATACAAATCTTCCATTTTCTATATTTAATTGCGCATCTTGAATTATAAATAAATATGTATGTATTACACCTGCAGCTTCAGCTTCTTTAGTACTCTGAATTGTAATACCTTCACTCGCATTTTCAATTCTCCGTCCATTCCCATGTAAACTATTATCATCTGTTGTTCTTAAGTCAAGCCAGAGTGCATATTGTTTTGTAAGATATTTGCCAATTGTCACACTGGACACATTAAATTCTTTACTGACAACATTCACTATCGGATCATTAATATCTCCGCCGGCAAAGTGTTTGCGTATTTCATCCCACATATTATATGCTTTCATCCCTTGACTGTATAGTTGATTAGGCACACCCTCAATTGTTACTTCAACATTATTGATTTTTGGATTATAGAATTTTTCACTTTTTCTTTCAAAAGGTGTTGATTGCTCTTCAAATACCATTACAATTCCCTTCATGGACCTAGCAGGGGTATTCAAATTTATATTCCATATAGAATCACTTTTATTTTTAGGTATCCTTCGATGCCTAAGAATTCTATCATACAAAATTGACATTTGTCCCATGTATTGATTTTTTACCATTGTCGCTAAATTAGGCTCTGAATCCATATCAAATTCTAAACTTATATTATTAATTTCATAATTAGCAGCTAAATCACCTGTGGCTATTATTACCCTTGAATAATCATTGAATGTAAGTTCATATTCGAGTCTATCACCCAAACCAGATTGATAATAAGGCATATGGGCTTCAAGAAGTTCAAAATCTAATGGTATATAAAATCGATTACCAAATGTATCTGCGATAGCTTTATCTTCAGCGTTTCCAGAACTAGCATTTGCTGCTCCAGTTCTTAATTTTGTTAAATTTGAACCTGTACTAGTATCTATACCTTGATAAACCATATTATTTCGCTCTGAAGATGTTTTCCATAGGTCACGATAGATGTAATACACATCTGAATCATCGATTGATAAAATTTCATTACCAGATATTTTAATAGTTGTTTTCTTAACGATTGCACGACCAAGATTTTGAACCAGTCATCAGTGGAGGTTAATGCAATTGTAAAAGCTAAACGAACTGTTCCAGGTACGATTAAATCATTTGGGCCTAAATTTGGGAATCGCACTAAAAGCTGTTGGTTTTGATCAATTGTAGATGGATTATTTGTTATTGTAACTGATTGTCTAATTCCTTTTACACCGAGAGGCTCTCTTAAATGTCTGTAGGGATTAAGTTTTCTTCCGTATGTTGTCATTATTCTTTTTAATTTTATTTATAAATTACATACTTTAAAATAAATAATAAATAATGGCTGAAGGTGGAGAAGGAGATTTTATGCATTATGATAATGAGACGTATGACCCTGATGGTGATGAAGAAACACAACTGATACCTCCTGATGTTCCAATGATATTACCTGATTTACAAACGGAAAAACTAACTCCAGAGAATGATCGTCCTCTACGAGTAAAAACTTTAGAGCTTTTTAAAACTCTATTCCAAAAGGAGTTTAAAGTAACAGATCAGGAGTTTCAGTTACTAATTCCAGACCTACACACAGAAAACAAAACACTGGGACCCTAATATCTTAATAAGAACTTTTAAAGGCAAAAGAACAGCTGAATTAAAACGGTTATTGAATCTACAAGAGGCCCACTTGGCTCCAGAAGCTGTTAATAAAATACAAACTATAGAAAACGAATTACCAAATGTTGAAAACATGGAAATGACTGAATTACCAAGTACAGTTGACGAAACAGAAACACATGTAAAAGAACTCATTGATACACTATCAAAAGAAACATCAACTACAATTATACATGATTTTGAAACGTTACCATTAAGAGAACTTAAAGCCTTAAACAAAGCACTGCAACAATCAAGAGGCTCATTAACCAACAACCTTGCCAAGTTAAATGAATTGGACAAAAATAAAGATGCCGCAGTGTTAAAGTTGGCAGCTGTAACTACATTTGATTCAGACAGTCCAGATGCAGACCGTATCGAAAGAGAAATTGCTGATGTTGTATCTGAGCGTGAAGTACGTCTGGAAGCGATTTTAGCGGATAGGGAAGCCTTAAGAACTCAAGTATCCAGAATAAAAGAGACCCTTGATAGAATATTACACAAAGATACTACAAAGAAAGACTCAAAACCCTCTTCAAAGCACAGGGGATAACTATTGTTTCTGTTTTGACAGCTATAGGGTTTATAATCTCTACTTTAATTTTAAGTATTACTGGAGGTGCAAGTGGTGGTGCAGCCGCTCCCAAACCACCAGGAAAAGGTGGAGCTAAAGAATGGATAAAGAAACAATTAAAACATCTGAGTTCATTACTGGGTATATTAGCAGGAAAGGCTGTGGATGCATTACCAGGGATCATCGGTTCTATAGTAGATTGGGTGTTGAATGCAGCAGGAAAGGCTGTTGGATGGCTAGCCAATAATTTATGGGTTTTGATTATTACAGTTGCTGGGCTTCTTTATATGGCTGCTAAGGATTATATTTTATCGCGAAAGTAAAATAATAGCAGTCCTAACCCAACTGCAATACTACCAGTGACTAGTGCAGTTTTATAATTGTCATGTTTGACTGCTTCTATTTGTCCAGGTATTGTGACTGTGTTAATTTTAAAAACTGTAGGAGGAACACTCAAAGGTTTAACATCCAAAGGTTTAACAATACTATTTTCATGGGTTTGTACAGGCGGTGGAACTGGTAAACTATTTACATCACCATTAAACCCCAAAGTTTGATCACCACTTGCAATTACAATTAAATTATTGTAATTTTGAATACTTCCTATCTGCAAATCCATGTTGCTTGGGGCCATATACAAACCAATTCCATATACAAAATCAACTTTTGACCTTGCATATTTTAGTACATTTTGATAGTTTGAAATTATTGTGGGCAAGTCTACAGCTCTATTAATTGCATCATTAACATTGGCTAAATATTGTTTTTGCGCATCAAATGCAGTCCCAGTACCATAATGAAGTTCTTGTTTGAGATTGAGCTCCAAGAATTGACCACACATAAACTCTAATACTATCATTTAATCGTTCAACTCCAGCTTGAGTGAACCCAATTGAATTATCTAGAACAAAACTAGTCCAAGCATTAGTAATATCGACGTGATGGTAAAAGAATTCGTGTACATCAAAAAATGGTGATACCCTACCTCCATGGCTCAATCTATAACCCCCTGAAGGTCTCATAAACATTGTAAAACCGCCAAGATTATGATTCCCATGGTCTATTTTTTGTCTGAAATCCTTATTTGGATTAATACCAAATTCAGTGCATATTCTATGGTAAGCTGAAAGGTCAAAATTATTATCATACCAACAATAGCTGTGATCATCTGGTAGAGGAACTTTCATTTGTGAATAGATTCGAAGTGTTTGATACATAATATGAAATTCATATAAGGATCTCAAAAACGGATCATTTGTAATTGTTAAATGCTGGTTATATGAAACACCGCACCCACAAGTAGCACACCATATTGCAAAGTTAAATTTATTCTGATACTACCCCATTTGATTATTCAACCAATTGTTATATGCTTTGTTGTTGTTTGAGACATTACCAGTTATTGAGGGGTTTGGATACCCCGCTAATGCGTTGGAATATGTAGCTTTGAAACAAAATTTTAATCTTTTGTAACATAAACATCAACATTGTAAAACATTGGAACCGTTTTCAAAGCATATATATGGTTGACATTGTAGTTTGCATCTTTATTAAATTTGCATGCCATTGTTGTTTTTTTAATATATAAATATATATATATATAAAAAAAAATGTATATAACTTTAACTGACATTACAAAACCAATTCCATTACAAGAATATATTAATAATACAGATTCTAAGCGAGAATAGGTTTGAAAAGTCTTACATACTGGGTTGGTTGGTACAATATTTTGCAGGATGAAACATACGAGTGGTCTACTGTTAGAGCTAGACCAACTGCAGTGACAATTCCCGCTGGATATTCATTTGATAGATTAAGTAATTTATTAAGTAATGCCGCTTTGTCACTTAGTGTAAATAAATCTAATGGGAAATGTACTTTTACAGTTACAACCGGACACGAGGTTAATATTCCTGAAAATATACTTAAATTACTAGGGTTTGACATATATCCACACAAGTTGGATAATGGTACTTATACAAGCGTCAATCCAGTATATTTTGCTACCAAATCTGTTTATATATATCTGAATCAAGTCAGTTCATCTCACAATCTATTAGATGGAAAATATAAGTAACATTATTTGTACTGTACCCATCAGCAAAACTACGTTTGGGGAATCGGATACAATATCATTTCAATATCCGGAATATAGAAAATTACAAAGTGGTATCATAGACGAGTTGGGAATTGAAGTCAGAGACAATAGTAATAATTTATTAGATAATCACGGACTGCCAATTTTTATTGTATTTGAAATAAGATAAACAATAAAGTAAAATGTCTATATATGGAGATACAAACTATCATGCAACGAAATCATATAGTGATACAGGCGATGAGTTGATTAAAAAGAAAATGAATGAGTTTGCTACTCTTGTAAGAGATAAAATGTATGTCCCAAACCTAAAACAAACAATACATGACCTTAAGCAAGGTAAACCTATAATAATTGTATGGGCAGAAGAATCTGGGCCATTACGTGATGGCTCTTATGAATTTGCATTTGGAAATGGTGTTTCTGGTTCAGCGCATGAAAATTGTGGTTATACTATGATGTGCAGTGGGAGGGTTTTACGAATGGGTTTATGCAGTGTCACAAGAAATGGATTTGCAACCGATGAAGTTAAAATTGGGATTAGTATTAATGGTACCCCAAATGTGAATGCAACTTTAACAAAACATAAAGGACAGCGTTCGGCATATACAATATTTCAAACTCCAATCGAGCTTGCTTCTGGAAGTGTATTAAATTTCGTTTCACTTACAACATATAGTAGAGCTTCCATTTCAATTGTAAATGTATTGATTGAATTAGATATTTAAATTTTAAAAATTATAAAAAAAATAAAATGAGTAATAAACTGTATCCACCGCTACCAGTTGAGGAGAATAGAACAGAACATTATAGGCTTAGTGAAATAAGTGCTTTAAAACATAAGCTAGAAAATGAGGTTGAGACAAGAAAAACAATACGAAATAAATATAAAAGAGCTCTGAACATATTAAATGGTGCCTCAGTCTGGATTAACTACTATTGGTCTGGTAATGGGTGGGAAGAGTGCCGGGCTATTATTACTTGTGTAGGAGCGCCCCATTTCCTTGGGCATTTGGTATTGCGGGTAGTATATGTGATGATTTGCATTAACAAGCAAATTTGTTAATACTAAACTACTGAAAAAGGCTGAAAAACATGATGAAATATGTATACTTGCAATGGCAAAACTTAATTCTATTACAAATAAAGCTTCCACTGCATTGCAAGATGGTAATGTATCTGATGAAGAATTTAAAATTGATCATGGGAGAGATGGATAAATATGAACAAATGAAAGCAGATGTTAGAAAACCTATAAAGTTTGAGATTTATGTTGAAGAAAAAAAAATACTACGAGAGCAAATCAAAACAGACATGTTAAAAAATATAAATGGGCACTAAATTTTGACTTTCATTTGAGTGCGATCGGGTAAAAAAAAGAAAAATAGGGTTTACAAGTTTTTCAATAGACAAAATCAAAAGTATGATACTTATTTTTCGTATTGTTTTTACTTGGCTTCAACCCTAATGGTCTTACATAGTATGGCAACTCCTTATTTTTAGATTTAGCTTGTTCAATTTTAGATTTGAGAGAGAGAGTGATGTCCATGCTTTAGTGTCATCATTTAATGTTAAAATCATAGCTTCACCATTAATAGTATCCACACATCTGTAATCTGTAATAAAATAGATTTCATTCTGTTTTAAATCTGCCCATTTAATTGTGTTATATTCATTTTGTTCCTTGTGCCTTTCTTCAAACTTGGCCAGTGTGATTTGTTGATTCATTGTTTGTGTTTTATGTTATAGAAATGTATCTTAAATAGAAATAAAAAAAAAATGGAGAAAATTTATTACAGTCCTAAAGGATTTTGGAAAGGTTTAACAGCTGTTAAAAAATTAGCAAAAGCAGCTAAAGTAAGTGATAAAGAAGCATTGAATTTCTTAAAGAAACAAGCGGTATAGCAGATTTATTTACCTGCACCAAAGAAAATAGTGAGGCCAAAGTTTGATGTTTCTAACAAGAATGAAGTTCATCAAGCGGATTTATTATTCCTACCACATGACACTGTTGGTCGAAAAACATATAAGTATGCATTGACTGTTGTTGATATTGCTAGTAGATATAAAGAGGCAGAACCACTGACTTCAAAGGACAGCAAGGAAGTTGCTAAAGCTTTTGAAAATATTTATAAAAGAAAACTAACATATCCAAAATTATTACCAGTAGATCCAGGTAGAGAATTTATGGGTGCTGTTGCACATTTCATGGATAAACATAATGTAAATATAAGACGCGGTAGAAGAGAAATTCATAGAGACCAAGCCATTGTTGAAAGATTTAATAGGACACTAGCTTAAAGATTGTTTGGTTATCAGTATGCTAAGGAGTTGGACAATCCTAATAAACGAAATAGGGAATGGGTTAAGAGGCTACCAGCGGTAATCGCTGCAATAAATTCGGAGACGAAAAAACACTCTCCAATTGAAATTAAAACATTAAAAGACGACCCCATATGTCCTACTGTAAACTTAAGATATTTATACCAACCTGGAGAACAAGAAGGCGGAGGCAGACGTAGAACTACTGACCCGATATGGAGTGTTGATATTCATAAGATTGATTATCATTTTATTACCCAAGGTATAAGAGTGTATTATTTGAAGGCACCGGCACCAAAGAGAGGCTTTGTAAAGGAAGAGCTTCTTATTATTCCGGCTGATACCCAAACGCGTATGTCATGATTCCATCGGGTGCAATGTATCGTTTTGTGTCGAGTGGTGAGAGTGTTGTTTTGTTCATTGTTAGTCCGTATATTTTATGGCGTATGGAGCGTAGCATATTCATGTTATGAGTGTATGTTTTCTTGTTGAAAAGTGCATCTTTGTAATTTTCAAAGTTTATTTGTTTTTTGATTACATATTTTTTTACTCCCTTTGCTTTCTTGATGAGTTGTTCGTCTGCTCGTAATATAGAGTATAGCTTTGGGCGTAGAGCAATATATTCTTTCATTTTGCCTATTACTTTTTTGTTTGTTTCATCATAAAGTGGATGGTCTTTTGGATAATCAGAGAAGTCATATTCATCTTTCATCTTAGACATATCTTTGCATACATCTTTTGTTTTGATGCCAACTAATAAACTGTCGGTGTCTGTATACAACAAGGTGAAATTTTCATTATACTTCTTTTTCAGTTTGTTATAGTACCAGTCGTACATTAGATGTTTTGACAAGTCTAAGACAGACATGCCAACATAGATTGGCTTGCTTAGCGTTAGTTTAGTTTTGTTTACATGTATAGCAGATAATTCATCTGAGAATTTGACACGTCTGTTGAAATTAGGTTTAGCTATGATTTTTCTTAGTCTTTCGTTTTTGGTTCCATCTGTTCTTACTAGTTTGATATCTGATCTTTTTCGTAGGTTCTCCATAGTTTTTCCGAATACAGCATTGTTCATTAGTTTATAGAAATCTTTTTCAAATGCAGACTTCGCTTTTTTACGTAATTCGGTGTTTAGACGAATGTATGGTTCCATCCATGGTTTTTCATTGAATTCTAAGGCTCGATGTACTTTAGTGAGTTTTAGGCCAAGAGATATGTACAACTGTAGATTTCTGTAGTGTAATACATATTTATTTTTGTTGTTTAGATTTGGGACAAGTTTCTCTATGTTTATCATATTGCTATTGTTAAGAAGTTCTGTTTGATATTCTGATAACCATTCTTTTTTTACTGCTAGTTTCTCAGGTGCAAGTGGATAATCGTTGTGTAGTTTATGTAGGCTTTTTGGGTATTCTAGGTCTACTTCAAGGATTAATAAAAACCTTTGCCTGGTTTTGGTTGAGCAACTGTGTTTCTACTGTTTAAGGGTTTCCACTTGAAACGGATAGTACGGTAAAGGTTGACTCATTGCCCATCCGTATAGGTTATTTGCGTCGTAATTACATGATGTGATTGATTCTTTTCTTCAATTGGATTGTAATCAGCTACAAGAGGATTGTTTGCTTTTGCATGTCTTTTGGATACCATACTTATATCGCCACGCATACCTTTTTCTATGAATAAATGCATATCAATATCTGTTAGTAGTTCTAGGTTTATTTGAGTGTGTTTTAGTAATGCATCCCATGATAGACCTGGAGCTGTATAGTAGTGTAATGGGTCAAGTTGTATGCATTTATACATGTTTTTCTAAATGTTTGGAATACATCAGCAAGTAGAACAACATCAGTTTTAAGGTATAAATCATGATAATCTTCAAGGGTTTTACAGTTGAACTCTTTCCATACCTGTTGTGCGTGTTCATATTCTTTTTGGTTGATTACTTTCATCTGTAAGACTGCTGTAAAATTTATCTATAGGTGGTAATTGTGATTTCATTGAATCTTTCTTTGTTGTTCATATATTCATAAGGGTAAACTCCTTTACGTAAAAGTAGATTTGTTTTATTGTTGAAGACATTGTTGGTGATTTTGAAATCTGATTTATCTGTTGCATCTACTAACTTTTCAAGTGATGAAGACATGAATTGGAAACTATCTAAGAACTTGAGTTGTCCAATGCTAAATGAGATGTACTTTTCAGTGTTGGTTGGAATACAAGTTATGTTGCGGTTTGCTGTGTGTATTTTTTGCATTATAAGATGACTATCATATCCTTTTAGGTTGTGGAATACTACAGGGATTTTAGTTGTGCCTGGTTTTATTTTGAGTTTTAGGTTGCAGTTTTTGTGTATTTACCTGTGAAATGGCAGTGGTCTCTTACTTTTGTATCGTTTAGTTCTGTTTCACATATCCAACAATGGGTTGCACTTTCATAATCTTTGGTGTTTTGTTCTGTCATTGTTATTTGAGTTGGATTGGTAAAAGTGTTGTTGATGTTGCTTGCTTCACATTTCAAATGGTTTAAGAATGTTTCAACTACATCTTCACCTCTGTATATTACTGGTTTTTCTGCTTTGCCATCATACCGCACAACTTGATATCCAAAACCACAAGCTTTATGTTCACTTGTTATTTCTGATTTGTCACCAGCAGGTTTGTTTTCAGGGGTTATTATGCTTTCAAAGTCCGCATAGATTACATATGGAACTGGTAGTTGGTTTTTGATGGTTTTTGAATTTTATATGGTTTTTATCTTTTGAGGGCATTTCTATTTTTGTTGCAGTTTTGTTGATGCCTTCACAATCTTCTTTATGCTTGAGTAGTAAGTCTTCTTGTGAGAAGCCATATAGACAACGTTCACAGAAGTATGTTTTGTTTTTGTGTTTTTTTTTGATCTACGAGTAGTCTGTTTAGGTTTTTAATCCAACAATAATGATATTGCGTTTCTTCACCTTCTTCATCAACTTCATCGTCTTGTGATATTAATAGTAAATTAATTCTATTCAATTCTGTGGTTGATCTGATATGTAATATGGGAATATACTTATTTTCTCTGTCTTTTTTTGTTATTGTGTATCCATAAACATTTATTGCAAAGATTGTTTTGTTTTTCCACTTTTGGTATTTGGGTTATGGGGGTTGGAAAATCGATGTCCTTCAAGTTCAAATTGTCTTTGTTTTTGTATAACTGTAAATATTATTATAGTGGCTTTTTGCTGGTATATAGCGGATGTCACAGCCCATCTAAAACATTCATTATCATTATTCTTTACATTGATTATTGCTTTTTTATTTAACAATGGTTTGGGTAAAGGGATATATGAAGAGCCTTTGAGTGGTTCATATTTTGCAATGTTTAAGTACAGTTTAAATACAGTGTTCAATCTCTAGGCCTGATGCTGTATTTGTAAATTTTTCAATCCAAGTTTGCAGATAAGAAGTTTGATTATTATAAAATTCAAGTACTTTAGATCCATCAAGAACAGCACTTTGTTCTCCATGGGCTTCTCCGATGACATACTTTCTTTCTCCGCCGTTTTCATCTTTGAAGAATTTTAAAGAAATGCCAATTGAAAACTTTATTCCATTGTATTCTTTTATATCTTGATTGATTTGTTTTATTATAGCAGATTGATTTTCATCGAATAGAACAGAAGGATCTTTATATTTCTTTGCATTTATTTCATATGACTTGAAATAAGCACACAATGGCTTGTCAATCAATTTTAATTCTTTTTCACGATTTATGGATCGTGGGGCTGGGATTGGTTTTTCACGATTTATGGATCGTGGGGCTGGGATTGGTTTTTTTGATCTGGGGCTGGAATTGGCTTTTCAATCTTTGTTTGGTTAAGTTTCTCTTTCCTTCTTTGCTTCTTTTTTCTACGTCTTTCCCTACGGTTTTCTTCCACAGATGGTTTAGTTTCTGCTTTGGTCTCTGAGAGATTTCAAGCATCAACCATCTTTCGCAATTGCTATCATTAATAACTCTATCACGATACAGTTTCAGAATATCTTGCACATCTGAAGCGCTCATTTTTCTTTTTAATCTTTGTTTTATTATAATATTATTTCTTATTTAATAGAAAAATTATTGTATATATAACGTAAAAAAATGGAAGAAATAAATATAAACATGTGCCAATACAAAAATATCCATTCAGATAAACCATGCACGATAAAATCAGTGAAAAACTCAATATACTGTTCAACCCATACAATTAGAGTAAAAAAGAATATCCCCTTGAAAACATGCCTAGTGTGTGGAAAGGGTACTTGTGCTATGTATCAAGTGTGTGGAAAGTGTGGGGGCAATAGAGTTTGGGCCTTAAAGAGATACTATAAAATAGAGAAACCATTCAGACAAGAGTCTGCCAGACTTAGGGAGATTGTGATATAGCGGTTTCGCGGTTCATTGCATATATTTTGCTGAAGATTATGGTTTTCGTACAAAGCAACTATATAGTTTTGTATATCAAGTATTATTTTGGTAAATTCCTAGTCTCAAAGGCTGAGAATTTTAAAATTGAGATTATGTCGCAATATTTTTCATATAAAGTACAAAATACCAAACTATATAGTAGTTTTGTATATATATTTAAACTTCTAACCTCAGGGTCTGAGAACGATACAATATAGATTATGTCGCAGGCGCCTCATAATCTATATATATATCTATCTTTATATGATAAATAAAACAAAGTATTATTTCCTGGTTGTCGTGTTCGGCGGTTATCATGTCTTGTGATTTATTTACTCTTTATTCAGTATTTGTTATGGCATTAACTTTGACTCGATATTTTAATATCAATACAGTGGAACCTCTCTAAACCGGACACCAAGAAAACACCTGTGATCTTATTGTTGATGAGTTTCCTGCTCATTTATCTCAGGTGATACTGTCTGTTCGTTATCACATAGCACACAGCTATGATTCATGATCAAATACCTGATTTACAGTGAAGACTCTCTAAGCCGGACACCATGGGGACCTCCCAGGAGTCCGGTTTAGAGAGGTTTCATTGTACATACTGAACAAACAGGAAAGCCGCGCTGTGGGGCACGCTTTTGCTATTATTTATCACTTATTGATATAATAAATTAATTATTGATACATGTATCAATATATCTAATTGATATCAATAAATCTAACTATTTACAAATAAAATACAGAATAAAACAGCGCACCTGTAATTATTTATGTGTATAATGTGTTAATATGCTATTTCTTAAAGGAGTTTATTGATTTCCTAAGAAACGAGGCTATGCCGAGCGACATAGAGGATCTTACATGAGTGATGGTTTAATATGATATTTACTATTAAAGGAGTTTATTGATTTCAGAAGAATGGTAAACCATCGTTACGAGCAGGCTCATCTTGATCTACACTGTTTGCAAACATTATGAAAGAGGTGTGTAGTGTTGAAAGGGTAAACCAACGTTACGAGCCAGCTCATCTTAATCTAAACTGTTTGCAAACATTATAACAGGGGTGTGTAGTGTTGGAATGGTAAACCATCGTTACGAGCCGGCTCACCTGGATCTACACTGTTTGCAAACTATACGACAATTGCGTTTATGCGACAGCTCTCAGTAAAGCTTAGTGGCATCTTGTCAGGAAACAGGTACATTTTTACGACGTTGTGCAACATTACGTGACAGTCAGAAAATTCGGGTTATCTCATGAGTTATCTTCCAGATGAAAATAAATCATTCATCAAGGCCGTGTTCTCACGTTCAAATGTGTAGTTTTTTTGTCATTTCAGTACAATATAATCTCTGTTATGGCATAAAATTGGCTTTCACATTGTGTAATACCACGGTGTATTAAATGTTTATGCAATAAATATAATCACACATTGTAATATCACGGTGTATTAAAAATCATAATACACTAGTGTAATAAATATACAAATGCGCCAGCTACAGAAAACATGTTAGGTAATCAGTACAGCTTCACATTATGATGACGTGTTTATGCAATAAATATAATACAACACTCGTGTTGATTTATTAATATGATATGTATTACACCCGGCACAGCCTCGTTTCTGATGATATCAGTAAACTGGTTTAAAAAATATCAAATTATATCACCAGTCATGTAAGATCCTCTATTTCCGCAGTACAACAACGATAGTATAGGAATATAATAATAAACTAGGACTAAAATACGACAACACATTGTTTATTTAAATAAAAATATTAAACGTGTCTATATAAGCTTTTCATCTGGTTTCTACATAATGTCTAAAGTATAATGTGCATGTATATATGTAATCAGGTAACGGACTTCGTATTGGACGAATACGTACTGATTGATAACGTCGTATCAATAATTTACTTAAAGGTACTTGCCCACTCAGTAGGCTCAAAATGTGCTTTACATGTATATGAATTAAATAAGTGTATAATTGTGTCACTATTCCACCCGTTCTAAAAATCAGAAATGCCCGCTATACAGATATAATCAGGTGGCTACGGGCTATTTTCCTATGCAAATGAGGCATGCTACTTTTTAATTACAGTGGAATTTAATGTGTCATCTGAAAAAATTGTATTTTCGACAGATTATAAAGTATGATCATTGCACAGCAAAAACTGAATACAAAGAATAAATAGTAATGTCCGTTAACATTTTAAGGAAACACGGTTATTGCCCCTGATATCAGTGTGGAAATTTATGTCTGATATAAAATGTTACATGTATTTAATTCCTATAAATAACATGTTGTGCCTACAGAGTGGGATTGGACCTTTAATTGGCTGGTAAATAACGTTACCTGATAAATAGAATACCGGTAAGCTTTCCGTTGATATCAAGTTTATCAGGCTCGGCTCGGAAACGGTAGGAATTCCTCGGTAAGCCTCGCAATTCCTACGCGTTTCCTAGCCATGCCTGATAAACTTGATATAAGAAGACACTGAACTGGTATCGTCTATATATGGTCCTATCATGAAGCCGGCCACCTGTGGGAAGTTTAATTTTACAATGTCTCTGCATTCATGCGCCAATCAATGTTTTTCCTGCCCATGGGGCGGTGGTGGTGGTGGGGTGGGAAGTTAGACAGAAATCAATCTGCAGCCGTAGTAATTAGACATTCAACACGTCAGCTGGTGAAGATATTAGCCTGTACTGCTAGGCAGAAAAACCACATATTTTCATTTGATTATATCACATAGCTGTATTAGATTTTTAAATAAATGTTAACAATAGTTTGTAAATGCTCCTTATATGATCGAACATATCGAACGTAAATACAGCCGGTATATAATGATAGCTTGTATATTCGATTATGTAAATACATGTATACTGGCCCAATGTTCTTACTAGACAGCCTAAACAGACGTCGGCTTAAAATTTAACAGGGCGACAATTCAAGTGGATTTTTAAAAATGGTGATTTTGGAAATCTCTCTTTTGGGGATTATTTTCCAATGCTAAAGTTCACTTTTGTCGTATGAATTATGATCTTAATCATGGTAACATGTTCCAATACGGTGTTCTACAATTTTTAATTTGTGGTAAAATCTGGGAAAGGTAATCAGTAAAAAACATTTTTACTTCAAAATTTTCGTTTCAAAATAATATCAGAAAACGAGACTTCCACATTTTCGTTGCAAAATAATCTCAGACAACGATTTTCAAAATCACAACTACAATGTATTCTCATAGAAATAAAATCTCTGCAAATGTATACAATACTCGTGTATTTTGTTCTGGAAATATATTCAAGATATGGCTATCAGTGCGTATGCAAAATAAATACATAAAATATGCTCTAGTTCTTGAGAAAGTTGAATTTTAAGCTGAAGTCAATTTAGCCTGTCCTGTCAGAACATTGAAAGTATATTTTAACCATACACGCTGTAGTTTATCCATTTGATAGTTATAAAACGAGAGAAAAGTCGATGGCGCGCCATCACACTATACCCACTTTTCCAAATTTCAAAGTCGGACACGGGAAGACAATCCATGAGCTGGGAAGCAAATACAAATCGAAATTGACTTCGGGCATCTGCACAGGATAAAGAAACGACATATCATAGAATCTCTAGCACTTCCTATGTTGCTCTTTGATTAAAAACACAGTGAAACCTCTCTAAACCGGACACCCTGGGAGGTCCCAGGTGTCCGGCTTAGAGAGGTTTCACTGTAAATCAGGAATGTAATAATTTTGAGCCATAGTTGTGTGCTATGCGATCACCTGAGATAAATGGCCAAGAAATTCATCAAAAATAAGATCACCGGTCTTTTCTTGGTGTCCGGTTTAGACAGGTTCCACTGTAGAAGGAATACGAATTGTCCGACCTTCCGTCGTGTTGAGCCGAAAATAAAGTGTCCAGCTATTACGGTTTAAACAGTTTACTTCTTACATGGCAACATTGCGATATTTTAAGTCCATATAGGGCGGGGCGGGAGATAATTCATGACCCAAGGTAAAATCAGAAATGGAAATTCACGTTACTCATATACACACCATAAGGAAGCTACATTCTAAATATCAAGTCTCCAGCTAATCTACTAGTATTAAGGTTTCAAAAGTTACTTCTTACAAGAAACGTGACGGGTGGACTCCCGTGACGAAAACGATATACACACTTTTCTTAAAAATGTGGGAAAAATATTCGAATGCTTAATAATATATCGTCTATATATCAAACATGAATGGCGACCATTTTCAATGCATATTTCCACCTTAAAACACGAATTGTAACTTATTTAAGCGCACATTTGTACTTAATCAGGGTTAACGGGGTCGAATGCAATAGATCCCAAAAATCAGAACTGAATATTTACAGAAAAAATACAGTCAGCCCTGAAATTAGAATAACCTTATTTGGTGTCAGGTCCTCACTACACTAGTCACTTAGCCACACTCCCTTAAAGTAATATGACAGGTACTGATCTTACTACTTGTATATTGGGTATTACCGGAGTCAACTCTCAAGTAACAAGAAAGCCAAACATAAAATGTACATGACTGCCAAATCAGGGATATCATGATTCCAGTAAGGTTGAAGTCCACCGTCGCTTGTTCACAACCAACCACCCACACACTCAATCAAATAATTTTAGAAATTGACGCTTATCCACAAGCGCATGTTTATCCCCCGCAATGCATACACGCTGTCTGCAAAACTAGTAAGGGAGATAACTGCATGTAATATGTTAGTAAGGTGAGAGTTGTCGTTCTTGAATGAGACACCTTTGGGTCATGGTTTATGCAAGTGTGAAATAGCATGAACACATCTAAATGGATATAACTCAAACATTAGTAATGCAAAAGTAGTCATACTTCCACAGGACACACCTTCGGGTCGTGGTCTATGCATGTGCAAAGTTCTATGAAAATATTCCAAAGGGTATTTGAGTTATGCTCCGGAAACAAAATCAGTATACGAAAAATAAAGGGAGATAACTCTAAAATTAGTGATAAAAGTGTTGTCATTCTTACGTACAACACACTATTGCGTCATGGTTTATGAATCTGTGACGTTTCATCAAAATATACCAAATGGTTGTCCTCCGGAGACGAACTCGATGCACAAAAGAGAAAGGGAGATTATTTGACAATTATCAAGTCCTACTTACGCGCGACAACCTTCTGGTCATGGTCAATGTATGTGTGAAGTTTCATGAAAGCAGACCAAGGAGTACACGAGTTATGACCCGGACACGAAAGTGTCTGCGGCGGACGTGTCCAATACATAGTATCCCCCGAATTTCGTCCATGTATCTCCGACTTTCGTCCATGGTATACCCCGATTTTCCTCCATGTATCTCCGACTTTCGTCCATAGTATACCCAGACTTTCGTCCAGCGATACAAATATCACAGACATAACACTGATGTACATTTCATAAACTAAAAATGTGCGTTTAAATGAGATGCCATTCATGCTTGATATACTGACCGTACATTTTTAAGCAATCGAATACATGTATATTTATAATTATCGAATATATAAGCTATCATTACAGACCAGCGGTATTTACGTTCGATATGTTTGTCTAGATATGGCGCATTTACAAACTATTTTAATATTTATTTAATAATCGAATGCAACTATGCGATATTCAAATGGAAACATGGTGTTTGACATAGACACAACTCCACTGCCATAATGAAGTACAGTATAATACAATGTTAATACACGTTCATATATACATCCGGGTATATCTACAACAAAAGCAGATACATATATGGCTGTGACTGGAAAAATGGGGTTTTGCGACCAGGGTAGATCCAGATCAGCCTGAGCATCCGCACAGTCTGATCAGGATCAACACTCTTCGCTATTCCAGCAATGAAACACCCGCCATGCTTCTAACAATTAATATATATTGATGTCAGGCTACATGAGTGTGCCGTTTGATCTGGAGCTACACTGAACAACAATTCCATAAGCCATATGTCCACAGTCACAGCCACATATATGTATACTAAGCCACGTGTCCACAGTCACAGCCACATATATGTATACTAAGCCACGTGTCCACAGTCACAGCCACATATATGTATACTAAGCCACATGTCCACAGTCACAGCCACATATATGTATACTAAGGTGCAGCCCTGTTGAATACAATTACACTCTTGTTTACAACGATAACGGTTTAAACGTCAAACAACTTACATATTTATGTTATATATATACAGTTAATATAAAAATTGTACCAGCACCTGACAAAGCTGGACTTAATGCATTATCGGTAATTGTGTTGCATCCACTTAATGAGAAACTGTGTAGACCCCCTTGTGACCGCACAGATGTACAGCTTGATAAATGTATAGACTGGGCGCCAAGCCAACAAACCCAGCTTTGTCAGATGTTTCTCCAATTAAAGCACACATATATACAGTAAAATAGTTACATATGTGAAATATCAAGTTCTCTGTAAACACTTCCATTCACTAGTTTACATTTAGTCGGCTATACCCGTTCATATGTTTAATGTCAATAAAACACTTGGTGTTGTATTTTATTGTATATACTGACTCGCAATACAAACTGAATTGAGTGATTTAAGTGGTCGTATATATAGAGAATAGTAGGTTAGTGCCGTGAATGGGAAAAAAGAATAGTAGGTTAGTGCCGTGAATAGGAAAAAATATCTGGCGAGGTTTAGGAAAAGGGACGGGCTCTGCAGAGCCCAGCCAGTTTCCGTGCCGCGCCAGATATTTTTCCCATTCACGGCACTAACCAACTATTCTATTAACCCCGTCAACACCTACAAATAGATTTAAAATGCAAAACAATAACCCGAGCCGCATCCTCAAAATCGGAGAATCTACTAGTATGACAATCGCAAATATTCATACGCAGTGATTAGGTTGTATTGACAGGATATCAAAAAATGGTTAACGGCACCGTGTTTCACGGCACATACGAACTGAGTTGGAGGGATAAATTGTATGCACATATCTTGTGTGACTGGATCAGTCGATAGGCTGGTCATAAATGGCATAAACCTCGTTTATCCAGTCATATTGACAGGCCTCACTCCTAAAAGTAATACTATTAGTTCTAGGTGACAGCCTTGATAAAAAAGGGCTTCAGATGTCAACAGATCTCGGTTATACTCGGACGTTGATGGACCCGCCTCACTAAACTTCGTACAATTAATAAGCTTGTACGAAGCTTGTTATTAATTTCCTCCTGACATTAACGTGGTTCCATAATGCTACCACCACCCTCCTACTAGTATGTGAATACACCCTTAAATGTTAACACAACCATGAATGATATGTCAACATCGGCTGTCAGTGTAAATGCTGTTGTAGATTTCACATGTTAACACAACCACGAATGATTTGCCAACATCAGCTGTCAGTGTAAATGTTGTTGTAGATTTCACATGTTAATACAACCACGAATGATTTGTCAACATCGTCAGTGTAAATGCTGTTGTAGATTGCACATGTTAACACAACCACGAATGATTTGCCAACATCGGCTGTCAGTGTAAATGCTGTTGTAGATTTACTATGTTAACACACCACGAATGATTTGCCAACATCGGCTGTCAGTTTAAATGTTGTTGTAGATTTCACATGTTAACACAACCACGAATGATTTGCCAACATCAGCTGTCAGTGTAAATGCTGTTGTAGATTTCACATGTTAACACAACCACGAATGATTTGCCAACATCGGCTGTCAGTGTAAATGTTGTTGTAGATTTCACATGTTAACACAACCACGAATGATTTGCCAACATCGACTGTCAGTGTAAATGTTGTTGTAGATTTCACATGTTAACACAACCACGAATGATTTGCCAACATCGGCTGTCAGTGTAAATGCTGTTGTAGATTTCACGTTTGTCGTTACAACTTCCTTGTCGTTTATTGAAACGGACCCCAGAACAGGAAAATATAATTGAATTGTATATTTGTATAACATGTCTATACCCAGCGAAAAACATGATCCTATGTGTGGGATTGCTGATATAGTTCAACTACATAATTGTGCATGTTCATGATTCAAAAGCACAAACGTACATGTAGGGGTGCTCGGGTAGTTCACAGTAGAATCTCTCTCTAAACTGGACACTCTGTGGAATTCCATGTGTGTCCGGTTTAGAGAGGTTCCACTGTGTGAACATCAAACATTGTCCAAAGTCCAGGAAGGTAAAAGTCTATACTTTTCACAAATTACGTCGAAGAACATATTTTTGGCAGCCACGTGTGCCACTGACCAATAAAACGGCCCCTATGACATGTATGGCCAGTGTAGCTCCTGATCATCGTATACATTCCTACAACCAGACAATCAACAAGCTTATCAAACATGGTTATTCGGTGACATAAACTTCGCTACATTGACGGAATAGCGGCCAGCGTAGTCCCAGATCAGATTGCACGGATGCGCAGGCTGATCTGGGACTACGTTGGTCGCATAAGGTACATTACCCCAGCCGGGGAGCAAATGACATAACATAGCGTGTTGCTCAATTACAGGATAACATACCCAGCATACAGACACAAATAGAATTAGGGCCAACATACGCCAATACCACAACAGCAAGGGGGATAACAACAGTTATCGCTATTACATAACGCCAATCGTAGTTGTCTCCCTTAGACCATTAAAGTTACAGTGGCATAATCCACTCGTGGAATACATATTCTAATAACCGCTACAACTTCAATACATGATGATGTGCTTGTGCACTGAATATAATCAAACAATTAAGTGAAATTAACAAAAATACGATACGATATTTATTAAATAGTTTATTGTTTAATAAGAAACGGCCCTATGTATTTTCCATAGCGGTCTCGTTTACATGTGTATTACATTCGTGTATTTAATGGTTTTAATACACCGTGTTATTACCCTGTGAAAGCCCGTTCTATACAACAAATGTACCTTATTTGAGTTTGTATGCGATACAACTGGGTGTGTTATCCTCCATTGTGACGATAAGCGTGTTGTCACTCCGTCTGTACGATATGGATGTCGGCGACTTCACGCCATCAGCAGACGACAGGAATGTCTTGCGGCGGCGGCCGTCCTTCCCCAGCACGACAATCTCGTTAGACTCCCGACAGCAGACAATCAGGTTTCCACTGTCGTCTATTAACATTCCGCAAGGATCACGTATTTCCCCGGGTTCAGCGTAGTCTGGTGACATTCCGCAACGTTCAGGGTCCCAGGGTCTAGTGTAGTACAAGACGTCTCCTGCTGGGGTGTAGCACATGACGTAATGTAGATCCCAGTCAGATATGAAAACAGAACCTCGCGGGCTCACGATAACGTAGTGTGGCCAAATATACGAGTAGTAACCATAGGCTTGCATCGAAATCCGCCGTGTCTCTACCCCGCGTCCATCCAGCACCAGGACGTGGCTACCGCCCCAGTCCCCCACGGTGGTGTACACCTCCCCGGCGTGGACAGCCACACCATAACACGGCATATCGGTGGTGACGGTGCGGCCCACCCGGAGTCTGCGACCCACGTCGATCCATTGCAACTTGCTACTCTCCGACAACGTCACGATCACATCACCGGACACGTCCGCGGCCACGTCAAAGGGCGCGACTGCTAACTTCAATTTTGATTTGATGGTTAACATTTTATCCAGTAGAATAACTTGGTTATTTGCTAGGTCAACTAATACCACCTCTCCATCCGCCAATATTGCTGAACCGGATATACTGCTAGACCCCGTGTCAATCTGTGTTGAACTTTCAACTTGCATATCGATAAGAGGCTTTGATACATGTAGACTGTCTGACGTGACAACTTGCATATCGGTAGGCTTTGATACAAGCAGACTGTCGGACGCGACAGATAGAGATGCCGCCAGTCCGGGAATAACATGCAGTGTGCCAAACCAATCGACGCTTGTCAAGCAATCTGATAGGGTGGGTGCCGGTACAAATGTCAAGTTAACTCCATCTACCTTCGGTTCCATATCGGCTAGTGCTGTTTCCGCCGTACGTCGAGTCTTACGCAGTCTGTGAGCAACAAGCACACTCGTCATGTGATCATCGACTGATGTCGCGTCATCTGCGTCCTTCATGTCAGCAGACACCTGTGGCAATAGGACATCACACGTATTAACATGCTCCCGCAGAACGGCCATCTTTGGTTCAACGACCTTCTTCATAGCTTCAAGAATTTCCCTTTCAAGTCGCTCTATCAGTGCTATCAATTTAGTCTTGAACGCTTGGATATCTGCGATACACGACTTTTCCAGGTTTGTTAAAGCTTCAATAGCTTTCTCCCTGTCACCTTTGAGAGTTTCAATCCTGCTTTTCATAGCGGTCATCGACTCGAGAGCAGCCGACAGTTGTTGGCCAGATGTAGCCGCAGTTGCCATGTCACGTACGGACAGCACCTTGCATTTTCTGTGCTTCGTCAACCGGCAGGAACTACAGAAGATTCTCTCGTGTTTCTCACAATATAAATCCGCCAATTTACCCTCGTGGTCGGCACAGTGTTGTAGGGAGAGCTTACGTGCCCCGGCTCGTCCTGCAGTTCCCATGTCACTTACTAAATCCAGTACATGATCTCGCAACTGTTTGAACGCCTTGTGAAGTGATGCGCAAGACTCGCACATAAATTCGTCACAGTTCCGACAATACATGATGGCGTCTTTGGTAGACCCGGATTGTTTACACGGATTACATTTGTATTTCCCGTCCACCTTCGACGTATTTCCAGTAGTATTCGAGCCACCAACACAAGCCATTTTGAAAGTTATATCCTACCGTGTACTCCGTAATATGCGCGTTTACTCTCCGACGTTTTAAATCAATTGAAAGGTTTACTCCACATACATGTCGTATCTACAACACACGAGTGACATATCACAAGCACGGCGAGAAAAAACTTCCCTAATTTCGTGTGAAACCAGTTTAGCCTCAGATCAACCTGCGCATGTGCGCAGTCTGATCTGTGGCTACACTGTTTGATAAACAGTTGGTGACACATTCACACTACAATTTGTTAAACGAAGACCTTAGAACTGTATGACTTTCCCAACTCACATGTTAACCCTTTCAATTCTGAATTAAATGTTGTCGTATGCTGTTTAGTTTTTAATTTCCGTTTCACTTAACCAAAGCAATTATTTGCGACACCGTAGAATCATTCCCAGAGAAAAATATTCTCAATTGCTGCCATACCATGTTTCCATTGAGAAAGATGCCAAAATACCAAACAACAGCAGACGACACTTTTCGTTTCCCGCGTTCCAAGTGTTAAACACAGTTAGTCCCATTATGTCGTGGCAGACAACATTTTATGCTTATTCACCCACCACGTGACTGTGCACAGCCCAGATAAAGGATATGATCCCGGATTTGATAAAAGCTGCCCTATCGCATTGTCCAACACGAATGTGCAAAAATTGTCCGCTGAGGACGTCACATATTGGCGGAATCCAGAGCAAAATTATTAAAATAACTGACTTTGTAAAATAAATGTTGACGATAGTCTTTACACGTATTCTCACCTTGCATTAATTACAGATTATTTGATAAAATCGTATTTTGCAGTGTAATAACAACGTGTATTAAAACTCGCAAGTGTAATAAACTATTTATACACTAGAGTAATAAATACAGTATACACACGAGACCAGTACAGAAAACATGGTGCGTGAACAGTAGGGAATATAACATTTATGTTAATGTAATATGATATGATACTTATTAAACTTATTGACTGACGCGTTGACCGATTTCATAATAAACTAGGCTATGCCGAGCATAGCCTCGTTTCTTATGAAATCAGTAAACTTGTGTAATAAATTTCATGTTACATCATCAGTCGTATCCGGTCCTGTGTTTGTATTATGGCTCACATTTGTATTGCTTCGCCACTTATTACGACTCTTGGCCAATGGTTATGAACATGTACACACCCAGCTGCGGTAATCTCGTCAATACTGGTCAATAGTTCTGAACATGTACACACCAGCTGCGTTAATCTTGTCAATAAAAGTCAATGATTCCGAAAATGTGCACAACCAGCTGCGGTAATCTCGTCAATACTGGGCTATAGTTCTGTACATGTACACACCCAGCTGCATTAATCTCGTCAATATTGGTCAATGATTCTGAACATGTGCTCAACCAGCTGCGGTAATCTCGTCAATACTGGGCAACAGTTCTGAGCATGTACACACTCAGCTGCGGTAATCTCGTCAATACTGCTCAATGGTTCTGAACATGTACACACCAGCTGCGGTAATCTCGTCAATACTGCTCAATGGTTCTGAACATGTACACACCAGCTGCGGTAATCTCGTCAATACTGCTCAATGGTTCTGAACATGTACACACCAGCTGCGTTAATCTTGTCAATACTGGGCAATGATTCCGAAAATGTGCACAACCAGCTGCGGTAATCTCGTCAATACTGAGCAATAGTTCTGAACATGTACACACCCAGCTGCGGTAATCTTGTCAATATTGCTCAATTGTTCTGAACATGTACACATCTAGCTGCGGTAATACTGTCAATATTGATAAATGGTCCCGAACACGTACACTCCCAGCTGCGGTAATATTTCTAATATTTGTCAATGATGCTGAACATGTACACACCCAGCTGCGGTAATTTTGTCAATATTTATAAATGATGTTGAACATGTACACACCGAGCTGCGGTAATGTTGTCAATATTGATCAATGATTCTGAGCTTTTACACATAGGGGGTTCGTTTATAGATATAATTATAGTACTTATAGGTTATTATGTTTTCTATATGTGGATATATGCACGAGCTACTTAGCATGCGATATTGTGTGACTTTTAGTCGGAACGACTGGCAATTATATCCACATACAAATATTTTTTATAATATATGTAAATCACTCACAACTAAGATGCGCCTACAAATATACAAGCTAACAATGAAGTAAACAAATTACTGATGATTTAGAAGGAACTATTATACAATGTGAAAAGTAATTCTGGCACTGATCAATATGGTAAAATATTGACAGTCACAATTTACTTTCCATTGTGTTTCAATGTCAAACAAATGTACACATATAATAAACATATATGTTTTATTCTCTGATAAAATATCAAGACTATTTGTATTATTTTCATGTGCTGGATACAAGTAAGATGCCAGTGAATGAAATATACAGCGAATTTGCATGGTTACTTAATGTAGAAAATAAACGTGGCTGTGACTGGAGAAATGGGGCTTATCAGATTTGTGACCAGTGTAGCTCCTAATCAAATATCACACTCCTGTGTCCTGATAACTATGCTTATTGTTAGAAGCATGACGTGTGTTTCATTGATGGAATTACGATCTACACTGGTCGCAAACCCCATAAGCCCCGTTTCTCCAGCCACATATAACAGTCAAAGATCTGGGTCTCAGATAGGCGCATACTGTGATGTGATGAATAGACGATCTAACACGAGTGACGATTTAATATGATATATATTAAACGAGTTTACTGATTTCATAAGAAACGAGACTATGCCGAGTTACATAGAGGATCTTACATGAGTGACGATTTAATATGATATTTACTACACGAGTTTACTGATTTCATAAGAAACGAGGCTATGCCGAGTGACATAGAGTATATTGCATGAGTGATGGGTTAATATGATATTTATTAAAGGAGTTTATTGATTTCATAAGAAACGAGACTATGCCGAATTGCTTATGCTATCAGTCAACGAGTTTAATAAATATCATATTACATCAACACAAATGTTATATTTTATGTCTTGCATAAGCACGACACAATACGTATAATGACCGGTAGTGTGTTTTCTGTACCGGCTGTATTTGCATATGTGTTACGCTCGTGTAGTATGATTGTTATCGCACCGTGTTATTACACTGTGAAAGTCTATGTTATGCAATAAACTGTTTATGTAACGTACTGGTTCCAATAATCGATTTCCAAAATTGTTGCGGCATATTCGAGTACAAACTATCAGTAACTGTGAGAAACAGCGGCGATATTTGTGTTATGCATTTTCGCTATGCGTGTACCAGGATAAACTATTTATGAAATAAAAACATGAACACCACGAGTAACCTCCCTTAGACGAACTTCATGACGTTAGAACAGGCGGAATGTGTCTGTATGACGTCACGTTTCTTAGTTTACGTCCATTTACTCGCCATTCTCCAAGTTCGGTAAAGTATTTATAAAACTGGTCTATTTAAGTAATAGTTACAGTCACATATTTAATTAGTTTATTAAACATTCAGTATGTGAACTGTAATTGGCTTATTGTTTGGCCCGCCCCGTCACGTGTACATGTCCGTGCTAACTCGTGGTAACGAGATGTTATCTCGTTGGAACGAGATCTTATTAAGCAAGATCCTATCTCATGGGAACGAGATGTTGTGTCGTGGAAACGAAATCAAAATTGCGGATGTCCCTTTTCAGCTGCCGTAGAAAACAATAAATAAAGTGAACGTATTTCAATTTCTTTTTTTCTTAGGAGTTCTGTGAAGCACGATTCGGCCATCTAGTAGTTCCTGATGAATGTCGGGAGGAGGCATATATTGAAAACTACGTGAATTCAATGCGAGGTAATCCCAGACAAGCCATGTGATTTTGTACCTTAGAAGATGGTCGTGGAAACTGGTTGACAATATATTTTCCGTACTTACGTCAACAGTTCAGATGCAGTATAGAAATATCAGAGTTTCTGTAATTTTGTCCTAAAAGCATCGCGCATCCCATGACGTATATAAAAATCACATAGCCTGCCTCTGTGCACACCCGTTATCCGGAGATACGCAACTAGGGGAGGAGAACATGGAAAGGGGAACGCACAAACTAGTGGGAATTTGGAGGGTTTGTAAAATTAGCTAAAACAATATATTTTATGCATGATCAGAACAATGTGAGCTTACAACGTTGAGGAAGAATGATTGAAGCACATGTAGCAAAAATATTGAGCTCGAACGCCGTCGTAAAAGTTGAAAATTTATAAATTCAATATAGGATTTTATTTTTTTTTGTCATTTTTGTTTAAAAAATCGTCTTTCCTGCACCAATCGTTTGCTTTTCAGCACTATCAGGCATACAGTTATGTTTGCTGATCATTTACACTGATACCTTGAAAGCGACAGCGACCAGGATCTTCTGAGAAAAAAATGGCTGCCGTTTTATGCACCGTGGTATAGCGCAAAATGGTGCACAAAAACTATGGGACTGGAGGACACAAATTGGGGGACGAGTGCACACAAACTGTGGAACGCGCTGCACAGAAAATGCCAATATACGTGGGTTTTAAGTTGCAAATTCACGTATGTATTTACAAAAATATTATATTTGCAGACGAGGATCCACGAATATTTACGCAGGGGCCGGTCCAAATGTGTCTGTAAGGAATTTATGCAAGTTTTTAATCAATAATCACCACAATTATGCATTGTTTTAGTAAGTTCGCTGTTCAATGCAGGCTTCTTTAGCAGCGCTCGTTTATTAATGGGCGAGCAGAGCCTGATTTCGTATGCAATCAGTAAACCCGTTTAAAATACATATCACACATTAAACCATAGGTCACCACCTAAACTCGCACCACACTTCGTTTATAACTTGAAGCACGGGGTTTGGGAGAATCAACCATGCGGAACTGAGTTAACCATGCTAATCGATGACCAGGCGAAGTAGTGCAGCCAAGGTCAGGGCCGGATCCTGGATTTGGAGAAAGGGGGGGGGCGTGGGTGAGGGGGTATGGGGGTCCTCCCCCCGAAAATTTAGAAAATTTGAGTGTCTCTGATGCATTTTCCTGGCATTTGAGAACAGAATACTGATAGCCTTTCTAATCTGATAAAAAATCATTGCTTCGTCAAAAATAGGGGGGGGGGGGGGGGGGGGGGGTGGGGGGGGGGGGGGGGGGGGGCGTACGCCTCTCACGCCCCCACCCCCCTGGATCCGGGCCTGAAGGTGCAACTCAATCTTATTATCATTGGCGTTAGCAAGACGTTTGGCAATGATAACCATAATGAGAGTGTCCTGTGTATTCTCGAGGCAGATAGCGACACATTCCAGTCGGAATTATCCCGGAATAAGGACCGACTCTCATTGCAATTGAGATACTGCACAGTCATCAGCGGGCTGCAAAACACATAGAGCACCCACCGCCACAAGTTTAGGAACTTTCCACCGGTAAAGACAGTGATGCTGGAGCGCGAGTGGCCTAGGGTGTAGCGAGATGGACTGTGGATCGGAGGTCCCCGAACTGCGCAGGTTCGAGACGCGGTCGGAGCCGGCGTGTTGTGTCCTTGAGCAAGACACTTTGTGGTGGTGATCGTGTAAATATTTTACACACATGTAATACATGCATGGTGACTGTCTAGATGGTACAATGTACACAGATAAGACGTACCGCAGTTACCCTTGGTGATGGGAAATAAAGAGATATCTCGCTAGGACGAGGGTGCTCCGTGGACACCGGAGGAATATATATACATACAATACAATTGCAGTGTTACTTATTATAAGTATGGTGTTTATATATGTTGTATATACACATCACGGTGCTCTCCGACAAACAGTGGGTGCTACAGAAACAACAACGATTGCGTCACAAACATTCTATGACGGACGGAATGGTCGTAGGACGAACGAATGCACTTGTGAATCGATGGATTGGTTATCGCGGACAAAACTTTATGGCGACCCCCCGCGAAATTATGCGGATGAAATCATGTCGACTTGTCGTATGCCGTGCAAGCTTGCTGTGGTATTTCTCCGGGTACTCCGGGTTTCCTCCACATGAAAACAGGCCACGGCCACACCACTGACTTTGTGCCAGCATATTTGCAATGATTTGTTTTATTCAGATTAGAAAAGGCTATCAGTATTCTGTTCTCAAATGCCAGGAAAATGCATCAGAGACACTCAAATTTTCTAAATTTTCGGGGGGAGGACCCCCATACCCCCCTCACCCACGCCCCCCCCCCTTTCTCCAAATCCAGGATCCGGCCATGACCTTGGCTGCACTACTTCGCCTGGTCATCGATTAGCATGGTTAACTCAGTTCCGCATGGTTGATTCTCCCAAACCCCGTGCTTCAAGTTATAAACGAAGTGTGGTGCGAGTTTAGGTGGTGACCTATGGTTTAATGTGTGATATGTATTAAACGGGTTTACTGATTGCATACGAAATCAGGCTCTGCTCGCCCATTAATAAACGAGCGCTGCTAAAGAAGCCTGCATTGAACAGCGAACTTACTAAAACAATGCATAATTGTGGTGATTATTGATTAAAAACTTGCATAAATTCCTTACAGACACATTTGGACCGGCCCCTGCGTAAATATTCGTGGATCCTCGTCTGCAAATATAATATTTTTGTAAATACATACGTGAATTTGCAACTTAAAACCCACGTATATTGGCATTTTCTGTGCAGCGCGTTCCACAGTTTGTGTGCACTCGTCCCCCAATTTGTGTCCTCCAGTCCCATAGTTTTTGTGCACCATTTTGCGCTATACCACGGTGCATAAAACGGCCGCCATTTTTTTCTCAGAAGATCCTGGTCGCTGTCGCTTTCAAGGTATCAGTGTAAATGATCAGCAAACATAACTGTATGCCTGATAGTGCTGAAAAGCATACGATTGGTGCAGGAAAGACGATTTTTTAAACAAAAATGACAAAAAAAAATAAAATCCTATATTGAATTTATAAATTTTCAACTTTTACGACGGCGTTCGAGCTCAATATTTTTGCTACATGTGCTTCAATCATTCTTCCTCAACGTTGCAAGCTCACATTGTTCTGATCATGCATAAAATATATTGTTTTAGCTAATTTTACAAACCCTCCAAATTCCCACTAGTTTGTGCGTTCCCCTTTCCATGTTCTCCTCCCCTAGTTGCGTATCTCCGGATAACGGGTGTGCTGTGGCTGTGACTGAAAAATATGCTTTAGGCAGTTATAGGTTATTTGATATATGCACGAGTTCCTCAGCGTGCGATTTTGGGCGACTTCAGGAGCGCAATATCGTTGCGCGGCGGAACGAGTGACATATATACACATACAAATCAAATAACCTTTGTATTATATACGTACATCACTCATAATGTGTATGCGCCTAAAGATACACAAAACATAATTAAAATGAATATATTAGTGATGATTTAGAAGGAACTATTTTACGAGGTGAAACGTAGTTCCAGCACTGACCAATATGAACTCCACGTGACGTCAATATGGAAAAATATTGACATCGTGCATTCCATTGTGTTTCAATGGGAAACGAAAGTAGGTATATAATAATTGTATTTATTATTCGAAGACCTCCGGAGCACTATCACATTACTATCACATTACTATCACATTACTTCATATATTACTTAAGGTACACGAGACGCTCCGTGACAAAATAAAAGCGATCAAACTGACCCAACGTCCCAACGGAGATTCTTTTTCTAAATATATCTTTCAACTTATTGCGCTCATTAATGATTTATTTAGGCTTGGCGAAAGCGGGCAATATGCGACGAATTGAGACGAAATGCTGTGCTTTCATTCGTCATGAAACTTGGACAAACAATAAATAAATATAATATTAAGTTATGAAGATCATTTTAATTTGCATTTCAATTGTTCAGTTCGATACCGAGACCCAATCTTCTGGATTGGAGGTACAAAGTCTGGTACTTCCTCCCCACACTGGGTGACTGGCTCCCGGTCCATTGTGTACCGCTGGCCAAATGGTGTATCGGACAATGTGGCCGGGAACCAGTGCCTCGCCATGGACGGGGTTTACAACTTCCTGTGGCAGGGGTTCCCGTGTGACAGGACGTCACATTTTATATGTGAGTAAAGGTACGTTTTTGTCAGATACTTTGTGGGGTGAACGACAAAAGCCTCTTTAAATCACACCCAATTTGACTCCGATATGAACTATCTACAAGGTACGACACTCGCCATATTGTCAATCATCGGAACTGGAAAATTTACCTTCGGCCTGGCTCGCTAATTCAGTAATTGTAACGCGCACGAAGTCCGGAACCGGCAGGGTCATTACTGAATTAGAGAGCCGGGCCCAAGGTACACTAGTACCACTTCGGTTGGTTGAAAAGATGGCGAATGTCCTACCTTGTAGATATTCAATATCCGAGTAAAATTGGGTATGATTTAAAGAGGGCTTTGTCGTTCATACAACAAAGTGCCTGTGCTTTGGGTACGGGGAGAATTGTGAACTTGCATGAGTGTGGATATGGTTGTCTGGGTAGCGCATTCGATAATGAGCTTCTCACCAATGCGGACCGAGGTTCGATCCTCGACTGGGGCAGTATGTGAGATGGTTTTTTTGTCGGACAAGTGGATTTCAACAGTTTGTAATCGTTGTAAAATATATGGGTTTTTTTTAAAACAGTTTGCGTTATCACGCACTACAGCATTAGTATTCATTATTATCCAATGGATATTTCTTGTCACTGAACAATTATATCATAACCTTTCTCAAGTGCCTAACGTAGATATTTCACTACTACTATCTTATTTTCTCCCATGAATACCGTGTTATGCCGTGATGTCACCGATTTCACAGGTCATATGTGGCGGTGACTAGAGACATAGGGTTTATGGGTTTTGCATCCGCACAGTCTGATCAGAATATGCACTGTTCACTATTCCATCAATGAAACGCCGGTCATGCTTCACACAGGGAATATAGATCGTTAACAGGCTACAGGAGTGTGCTATTTAATCAGGAGCTGCACTGGCCACAAATCTTATAAGCCACATTTCTCCAGTCACAGCCACGTATAATAATTTATCAGGTAACATGTCCTGTATTGACCTAATACGTACTGACTGATAAAATATTATTGTATCAGGCATTGGCCAGGCATTGACCTGATACAAACATCCGGGTTACAACGAAGTGAAAATTGACGTTCCATTGGTCAGATGACGTCACGTGACTTTACCGAATGACGTATGTGTAATGACGCAACGTAAACAAGTCCGCGTTCTGTCCATACATAACGACGTCATCTGTGGCCATTGTCGAGTATACAACGTTACCTGATAAATAGAATACCAGGCTAGTGTCGTTTGATATCAAGTTTATTAGGCTCGGTCCGGAACGGTATAAATTGCTCGACAAGCCGCGGAATTCCTACACGTTTCCTAGCCGTACCCGATAAACATGATATCAAAAGACAATGTATTCTCTATGTCTGCCGATGACTCTGGTCTCATGGCCGTAGCTGTTTTGGCGCTATTTCGAGTAAACTTCCTTTGTGCAAGTGAAAACTATTCTCGAAATAACTCTGTTACAGCTATAAGGGTGCCGTCATCGGCAGATCCCAGTATGTCATTTCCCGGTGGTATCTTCACTTTATGGCATAACATGCCCCATCAATTGCACAGGTTGAAGTGACGGACCATGGTCTATAAATACATTAAATATACCAAACATCATCAATAAGTGAAAAACAAATAAGTTATAAAAAATACTTATTTATAGACCATGGTCTGTCACTTCAACCTGTGATCAATTGCTGAATTAATGAAGAATATGTAGCTGGAAACCGATCTAAAAAGCGGGTGGGTACCAGATCTCCAGGTAAGGTGCGTATTGGCGTATTTTACGCACTTATTTTAACAGAATACGCATTGATTATCAAAAGTGAGAGTACAAAATACACGCAGCAATGTGAAAGTATGCATGATTTTCAAATCGAGTAGTGGAATTTACTGTAATATGTGGAAAATTCACTTAGTGACAGTGTTTGCTTTTTGCAGCTGAAATAAGAAAATTTAAAAAAAATGAATAAGGAAAAAAATCAATAATGCATTTGAAAAAGTGAAATACGCATTGAATTTGAAATCTGGGGTCATAATGCTCTTTTGACACGAAACTTATCTAGAGCTCTGGTGTACACGTGACGTGCTATACCCACCGTGAGTAGTGTCTGGTGTACACGTGACGTGCTATACCCACCGTGAGTAGTGTCTGGTGTACACGTGACGTGCTATACCCACCGTGAGTAGTGTCTGGTGTACACGTGACGTGCTATACCCACCGTGAGTAATGTCTGATGTACACGTGACGTGCTATACCCACCGTGAGTAGTGTCTGGTGTACACGTGACGTACTATACCCACCGTGAGTAGTGTCTGGTGTACACGTGACGTGCTATACCCACCGTGAGTAGTGTCTGGTGTACACGTGACGTGCTATACCCACCGTGAGTAGTGTCTGATGTACACGTGACGTGCTATACCCACCGTGAGTAGTGTCTGGTGTACACGTGACGTGCTATGCCCACCGTGAGTAGTGTCTGATGTACACGTGACGTGCTATACCCACCATGAGTAGTGTCTGGTGTACACGTGACGTGCTATACCCACCGTGAGTAGTGTCTGGTGATGTACACGTGACGTGCTATACCCACCGTGAGTAGTGTCTGGTGTACACGTGACGTGCTATACCCACCGTGAGTAGTGTCTGGTGTACACGTGACATGCTATACCCACCGTGAGTAGTGTCTGATGTACACGTGACGTGCTATACCCACCGTGAGTAGTGTCTGGTGTACACGTGACGTGCTATACCCACCGTGAGTAGTGTCTAATGTACACGTGACGTGCTATACCCACCGTGAGCACGTGACGTGCTATACCCACCGTGAGTAGTGTCTGATGTACACGTGACGTGCTATACCCACCGTGAGTATTGTCTGGTGTACACGTGACGTGCTATACCCACCGTGAGTAGTGTCTGGTGTACACGTGACGTGCTATACCCACCGTGAGTAGTGTCTGGTGTACACGTGACGTGCTATACCCACCGTGAGTAGTGTCTGGTGTACACGTGACGTGCTATACCCACCGTGAGTAGTGTCTGGTGGTGTACACGTGACGTGCTATGCCCACCGTGAGTAGTGTCTGGTGAACACGTGACGTGCTATACCCACCGTGAGTAGTGTCTGGTGTACACGTGACGTGCTATACCCACCGTGAGTAGTGTCTGATGTACACGTGACGTGCTATGCCCACCGTGAGTAGTGTCTGGTGTACACGTGACGTGCTATACCCACCGTGAGTAGTGTCTGGTGTACACGTGACGTGCTATACCCACCGTGAGTAGTGTCTGGTGTACACGTGACGTGCTATACCCACCGTGAGTAGTGTCTGGTGTACACGTGACGTGCTATACCCACCGTGAGTAGTTTCTGGTGGTGTACACGTGACGTGCTATACCCACCGTGAGTAGTGTCTGGTGTACACGTGACGTGCTATACCCACTGTGAGTAGTGTCTGGTGGTGTACACGTGACTTGCTATACCCACCGTGAGTAGTGTCTGGTGTACACGTGACGTGCTATACCCACCGTGAGTAGTGTCTGGTGTACATGTGACGTGCCCCCTATACCACCGTGAAGTATGTTCCTTGTTGTTAAACGTGACCGGTGCTATGCCCACCGTGAGTAGTGTTTCTGGTGTACACGGACCATGCTATACCCACCGGAGTAATTCCTGTTTACCCACTGACGTGTATAACCCCACGAGAGTAGTGTCCTGGTGAACACGTTGACGTGCTTATACCCACGTGAGTAGTGTTCGGTGTACACGTGACGGCCTAATGCCCACCGTGGGAGAGGTGTCTGGTGTACCTCGTACGCCTATAACCCACGTGAGTATTGTCCTGGAGTAACACGTGCACCCCCGTGCTATACCTACCGTGAGTAGTGCTGGTGTACACGTGACGTGCTATACCCACCGTGAGTAGTGTCTGGTGTACACGTGACGTGCTATACACGTGAGTAGTGTCTGGTGTACACGTGACGTCTATACCCACCGTGAGTAGTGTCTGGTGTACACGTGACGTGCTATGCCCACGTGAGTAGTGTCTGGTGTACACGTGACGTGCTATACCCACCGTGAGTAGTGTCTGGTGTACACGTGACGACTATTACCCACCGTGAGTAGTGTCTGGTGTACACGTGACGTGCTATACCCACCGTGAGTAGTGTCTGGTGTACACGTGACCGTGCTGCTAGTGAGTAGAGTCTGGGTACAATGACTTCTATACCCACCGTGAGTATGTCTGATGTACCCACCGTGACGTGCTTACCCACCGTGAGTGTGTCTGGTGTACACGTGAGTGCTCCCACCGTGAGTAGTGTCTGTGTGTACACGGTGACGTGCTATACCCACCAGCGTGAGTAGTGTGTGTACACGTGCGGTGCTATACCCACGTGAGTAGTGTCGTGTACACGTGACGTGTATACCCACCTGAGTAGTGTGTGTGTACACGTGACGTGCTATACCCACCGTGCGTAGTGTCTGATGTACCCACCGTGGTACTATACCCACCGTGAGTATGTGTGTGTTGTACGTGACGTGTGAAGTAGTGTCTGTATACGTACGTGCGTGCTATACCCACCGTGAGTAGTGTCTGGTGTACACGTGACGTGCTACCCACCGTGAGTAGTGTCTGTGTACACGTGAGTGCTATACACCCAGTGAGTAGTGTCTGGTGGTGTACCACGTGACGTGCTATACCCACCGTGAGTATGTCCTGTGTAACACGTGACGTGCTATACCCACCGTGTAGTGTCTGTCGTGACGTGCTATCCCACCGTGAGTATGTCTGGTGTCACGACGTGCTATACCCACCGTATAGTGTCTGTGTACACGTGACGTGCTACCCACCGTGAGTAGTGTCTGGTGTACACGTGACGTGCTATCCCACCGTGAGTAGTGTCTGGTGTACACGTGACGTGCACCCACCGTGAGTGTGTTGGTGTACACTGACGTGCTATACCCACCGTGAGTAGTGTCTGGTGTACACGTGACGTGATACACGTGAGTAGTGTCTGGTGTACACGTGACCGTGCTATACCCACCGTGAGTATGTCTGGTGTACACGTGACGTGCTATACCCACCGTGAGTGTGTCTGGTGTACGTGACGTGCTATACCCACCGTGAGTAGTGTCTGGTGTACACGTGACGTGCTATACCCACCGTGAGTAGTGTCTGGTGTACACTGACGTGCTATACCCACCGTGAGTGTGTCTGGTGTACACGTGACGTACCTATGCACCGTGAGTATAGTAGTCGTGACGTGATCATACCCACCGTGAGTAGTCTGGTGCTATACCCACCGTACACGTGACGTGCTAATCCCACCGTGAGTATGTCTGATGTACACGTGACGTGCTATACCCACCGTGAGTAGTGTCTGATGACGTGACGCGCATACCCACCGTGCGTGTGTACCGATGCTCCGTGATAGTGTCTGTGTACACGTGACGTGCTATACCACCGTGAGTAGTGTCTGGATGTACACGTGACGTGCTATACCCACCGTGAGTAGTGTGGTGTACGTGACGTGCTATACCCACCGTGAGAGTGTCTACACGTACCGTATACACGTGAGTAGTGTCTGGTGTACACGTGACGTGCTATCCCACCGTGAGTAGGTTTGTGTACCCTACTCCGTGAGTATGTCTGTGTACACGTGACGTGCTATACCCACCGTGAGTAGTGTCTGGTGTACAGTGACGTGCTATACACCATCGATACCGTGAGTCTCACGTGACCGTGCTATACACAGTGAGTAGTAGTCTGGTGTAACCCCACCGTGTAGTGCTGTGTACACGTGACGTGCTATACCCACCGTGAGTAGATGTCCACGTGTGTACACGTGACGGCTATGCTATACTCCTGAGTAGTGTCTTGTACCGTGAGTGCTATCTGTGAGTCTTACACGTTGTAGTGTCTGGTGTACACGTGACGTGCTATACCCACCGTGTGTTGACTGTGTACCGTGTACTGGTGCTACGTGCTATACCCACCGGACTGCTATACCCACCGTGAGTAGTGTGCAGATGTACCACGTGACGTACTATACCCACCTGAGTAGTGTCTGGTGTACACGTGACGTGCTATACCCACCGTGAGTAGTGTCTGGTGTTAACCGTGAGTGTATACCCACCGTGAGTAGTGCTGTGTACACGTGACGTTGCTATCCCACGAGTAGTGTGTCTGGTGTACGTGACGTGCCCTAACCGTGAGTAGTGTCGGTGTGTACGACGTGACCTGCTATACCCACCGGGTATCCCCCCCTGTAGTACACGTGACGTGCTATACCCACCGTGAGTAGTGCTTGTACCCACCGTGAGTAGCGGTGTATGCACGTCCAGTATGCTGGTGTACACGTGACGTGCTAATACCCACCTGAGTAGTGTCCCTGTAGTACCCACCAGTACGTGCTATACCCACCGTGAGTAGTGTCTGGTGTACACGTGACGTGCTATACCCACCGTGAGTAGTGTCTGGATGTACACGTGACGTGCTATACCACCGTGAGTAGTGTCTGGTGTACACGTGACGTGCTATACCCACCGAGAGTAGTGTCTGTGTACGACGTGACTGCTAACCCACCGTGAGTAGTGTCTGTTACACGTGACGTGCTATACCCACCGTGAGTAGTGTCTGAATGTACACGTGACGTGCTATACCCACCAGTGAAGTGTCTGGGTGTGTACACTGACGTATGCTTGCACGGACCGTATGTCCTGGTGTACACGTGACGCTAAACCCACCCGTTAGTAGTGTCCTGTGTACACTGTGACGTGCTATACCCACCCGTGAGTAGTGTCTGTGTACACGTGACGTGCTATACCCACCGTGAGTAGTGTCTGGTGTACACTGACGTCTATACCCACCGTGATAGTGTCTGATGTACCCACCGTGAGTAGCTGTATACTCCCACCGTGAGTAGATCTGGTGTACACGTGACGTGCTATACCCACCGTGAGTAGTGTCTGTACACGTACGTGCTACACGTGAGTATGTCCACTGGTGTACACTGACGTGCATACCCACCGTGAGTAGTGTCTGGTGTACACGTGACGTGCTATGCCCACCGTGAGTAGTGTCTGGTGTACACGTAGTGCTATACCCACCTGAGAGTGTCGTGCGTGACGTGCTATACCCTAACCCACCGTGAGTAGTGTCTGATGTACACGTGACGTGCTATACCCACCGTGAGTATGTTCTGGTGTACACGAGACGTGCTATACCCACCGTGAGTAGTGTCTGTATGTACACGTGACGTGCTATACCCACCGTGAGTAGTGTCTGATGTACACGTGACGTGCTATACCCACCGTGAGTAGTGTCTGTATGTACACGTGACGTGCTAGTACCCACGTGAGTAGTGTCATGATGTACACACGTGCGTGCTATACCCACCTGATATGTCTGATACTACCGTGCTACCCCACCGTGAGTAGTCCTGGTTGTACACGTGACGTGCTATACCCACCGTGAGTAGTGTCTTGTACTGACGTGCTATACCCACCGTGTAGTGTCTGGTGACCTACGTGCTATACCCACCGTGAGTTAGTGTCTGTGGTGTACACGTGACGTGCTATACCCACCGTGGAGTAGTGTCTGGTGTACACGTGACGTGCTATACCCACCGTGAGTAGTGTCTGGTGTACACGTGACGTGCTATACCCAACCGTGAGTAGTGTCTGTGTCTGACGCTGATACCCCGTAGTGTCTGGTGACTACGTGCTATACCCACCGTGAGTAGTGTCTGGTGTACACGTGACGTGCTATGCCCACGTGAGTAGTGTCATGGTGTACACGTGACGTGCTATACCCACCGTAGTAGTGTCTGGTGTACACGATGACGTGACTAATACCCACCGTGAGTATGTCTGGTGTACACGTGACGTGCTATACCCACCGTGAGTAGTGTCTGGTGTACACGTTACGTGCTAATACCCACCGTGAGTAGTGTCTGTGTACACGTGACGTGCTATACCCACCGTGAGTAGTGTCTGGTGTACACGTGACGTACTATGCCCACCGTGAGTAGTGTACTGGTGTACACGTGACGTGCTATACCCAACCGTGAGTAATGTCTGATGTACACGTGACGTGCTATACCCACCGTGAGTAGTGTCTGATGTACACGTGACGTGCTATACCCAGCCGTGAGTAGTGACCTGGTCGGTGTACACGTGACGTGCTATAACCCACCGTGAGATAGTGTCTGATGTACACGTGACGTGCTATACCCACCGTGAGTAGTGTCTGATGTTACACGTGACGTGCTATACCCACCAGTGAGTAGTGTCTGATGTACACGTGACGTGTCTATACCCACCGTGAGTAGTGTCTGATGTACACGTGACGTACTATACCCACCGTGAGTAGTGTCTGGTGTACACGTGACTGCTGATATACCCACCGTGAGTAGTGTCTGGTGTACACGTGACGTGCTATACCCACCGTGTAGTAGTGTCTGAGTGCTACACGTGACGTGCTATGCATCCCACCGTGAGTAGTGTCTGGTGTACACGTGACGTGCTATACCCCACCGTGAGTAGTGTCTGGTGTACACGTACGTGCTACTAACCCACCGTGAGTAGTGTCTGGTGTACACGTGACGTGCTATACCCACCGATGAGTAGTAGTCTGGATGTACACGTGACGTGCTATACCCACCATGAGATCGTGTCGTATGGTGTGATGTACACGTGACGTGCTATACCCACCGTGAGTAGTGTCCTGGTGTACACGTGACGTGCTATCACCCACCGTGAGTAGTGTCTGGAGGTGTACGACTGTGACGTGCTAATACCCACCGAGTGAGTAGTGTGCTATGTACACGTGACGTGCTATACCCACCGTGAGTAGTGTCTGGTGTACACGTGACGTGCTATACCCACCGTGAGTAGTGTCTGGTGTACACGTGACGTGCTATACCCACCGTGAGTAGTGTCTGGTGTATACGTGACGTGCTATACCCACCGTGAGTAGTGTCTGGTGTACACGTGACGTGCTATACCCACGCCGTGAGTAGTGTCTGGTGTAGCACTGACGTGCTATACCCACCGTGAGTAGTGTACTGGTGTACACGTGACGTGCTATACCCGACCGTGAGTAGTGTCTGGTGTCACGTGTACGTGCTATATCCCACCGTGAGTAGTGTCTGGTGTACACGTGACGTACTATACCCACCGTGAGTAGTGTCTCTGGTGTACACGTGACGTGCTATGCCCACCGTGAGTAGTGTCTGGTGTACACGTGACCGTGCTACTACCCACCGTGAGATAGTGTCTGGTGTATACGTGACGTGCTATACCCACCGTGAGTAGTGTCTGGTGTACACGTGACGTGCTATCCCACCGTGAGTATGTCTGGTGTACACGTGACGTGCTATCACCCACCGTGAGTATGTCTGATGTACACGTGACGTGCTATACCCACCGTGAGTAGTGTCTGTGTACACGTGACGTAGCTATACCCACCGTAGTATGATAGTGTACTGGTGGTGTACACGTGACGTGCTATACCCACCGTGAGTAGTGACTGATGTACACGAGTACTGACGTGCATACCCCACCGTGAGTAGTGTCTGATGTACACGTGACGTGCTATACCCACCATGAGTAGTGTCTGATGTACACGTGACGTGCTATAACCCACCGTGAGTAGTGTCTGGTGTACACGTGACGTGCTATACCCACCTGTCCAGTAGTGTCTAGGTGTACACGTGACGTGCTATACCACCGTGAGTAGTGAGTCTGATGTACATCGTGACGTGCTATGCCCACCGTGAGTAGTGTCCTGGTGTACACGTGACGTGCTATACCCACCTGCTGAGTAGTGACTGGTGTGACACGTGACGTGCTATACCCACCGTGAGTAGTGTCTGGTGTACACGTGACGTGCTATACCCACCGTGAGTAGTGTCTGGTGTAACACGTGATCGTGCTATACACACCATGAGTAGTGTCTGGTGGTGTACACGTGACGTGCTATACCCACCGTGAGTAGTGTCTGGTGTACACGTGACGTGACTCTATACACCGTGACCGTGATAGTGTCTGGTGGTGTACACGTGACGTGCTATGCCCACCGTGAGTAGTGTCTGATGTACACGTGACGTGCTATACCCACCGTGAGTAGTGTCTGATGTACACGTGACGTGCTATACCCACCGTGAGTAGTGTCTGGTGTACACGTGACGTGCTATACCCACCGTGAGTAGTGTCTGGTGTAGTTCGTATTGTTTCTTTCAGAATACCATATACAGGCGCCGGCATCGTCGGCTGATTCACGCCAAGGCCACAACAAGTATTTGGTTCTCAGACACGGGGTTTGTGGAATGTGACGCAGGAAGGCGTATGTTTTTAATATTTGTTTTTGTTTGAGATGATCGCCAGATGCATATATGTTCTATTAAGTTACTATAACCCCATCAGCCATGTAAATGACTAGATTTCCTTCAGATTCGATTGGATTTAACATTTGCATTTTATTGAGCATGTGGCTAATTTGCAGTACGATTTTATTTCTCCGTGACGATAAAATGCTTGAGGCGCAGGGATTTCGCCTACGCGGCGATATTTCAGTACCTTTTTATGGCTTTTTTATCAGCCGCTGTGTCCGTCGGTTCCGTCACTAAATGTCACTACATGTTAATCATTATTATCCCCTGCGCTAATCTTGCCAATATTTGTCATGTTTTTTTTGTTGTTTGTCTTTTTTTGTGTTTTCTTTTCTTTCAAAATACATGAATATTGCGCTTGAAATCCAGCAACTTGATTGCCTTAGATTGAATTGTGCTACAGCTCAGGCTCAGTCAATCAAGCTGATTGATTGCAAAGAGGAGTTCAGAAACGTTGCCATCTGGGCAACATTAACGCAGACGGTTGTGTATATTTGCAATCAAGCAGTAACACAGCTCAGGCTCAGTCAATCAAGCTGCTTGCTCTAACAAGCACAACAATGTTCAAGTAGGTTGTAAGAAAGAAATTGACAACTATTGGCAATATTAGCGCAGGCGGTGGTGTATGACTGTC
>CM055277.1:27534410-27583770 GCA_029237695.1 Conchocele bisecta
CTGGATAAACGGGACTTATGCCATTTACGACCAGTCCGGCACCTTACCTGTCAATATGACTGGATAAACGGGGCTTATGACATTTAGGACCAGTCCGGCACCTTACCTGTCAATATGACTGGATAAACGGGGCTTATGACATTTAGGACCAGCCTATCGACTGATCCAGCTACACAAGCATGTATTCAACGCCCTTTATTATGTTACATGGAGCAATGGTTGCGGTATAAATATAACATAAATATGGAAGTGGTTTGACGTTTAAGCCGTTATCTTTGTAAACAAGATTGTAATTGTATTCAACAAGGCTGCACCTTAGTATACATTTATACCACAACCATTGCTACGTGTAGCATATAATACAGGGGCTTGAATAAATGTTGCTTATATCTGAAGTAACCTAATATACCTGAAGTAGCCTAATATACATGAAGTGCGGTTTTGCCTTTATTTGTTCACTGATTGGTCAGTCTCAACAGCAAATTCAAGATGGCGGCGAATTTTAAAATCGAAATCGCTGTCGGTTCAGCTGAATTTTGTCCATTTTTACAGTATATGCGATGTAACCAACGACATGGTATTGGATATGTTCATTATGATTGTAATGCTTATTATGACAACTGTGTAGTCTAAAACCAGTCATTATTGAAGCTCATCGTAAATCAATCGGAGATTTAATTAGATACAATACCGAATCTACCTATCGTGGACGCCGCCATTTTGATTTGAATGACGTCGTTCGATTTGTGACGTATGGCGAGGGAATGACGTCAAAAGATGACGTCACGTACGTTCAACAATTAAGTTTAGTATGCGGTATAAATTAAATATATGATTAGTGCCGTCGAATACAAAATATATACGGTTTCGCCCCGACAACTTTATAGGGGCTCGCTAAAGCTCGCCCCAATAAAGTTGTGTAAGGCTCAACCGAATATATGTTATATTCGACGGCACTAACCATGTATTTACTATGTATGTGGCTGTGACTGTGCACATGTGGCTTATGGATATTTTGTCCAGTGTAGCTCCTGATCAAACGGCACACTCATGTAATCTGACATCAATCTATATTAACTGTTAGAAGCATGGCGGGTGTTTCATTGGTGGAATAGCGAACAGTGTAGATCCTGATCAGACTGTGCGGATGCGGACCATTTTTCCAGCCACAGCCATATAATGTATTTGCTTAAATTGTCATAGATATGCCCGGATGTATATATGAACGTGTCTTAACGTTGTATTATATTGTACTTCATTATGGCAGTGGATTTGCGTCTATGTTAAACACCATGTTTCCATTTGAGTATCGCATAGTTTCATTCGATTATTAAATCAATATTAAAATAGTTTGTAATTGCGCCATATATAGACAAGCATATCGAGCGTAAATACCGCTGGTATATAATGATAGCTTATCTATTCGATTATGTAAACACATGTATAAGAACTATACACACTATGTGTCATGACATCGATAATTATAAAAATATTCGATTGCTTAAAATGTACGGTCAGTATATCAAGCATGACTGGCATCTCATTTAAACGTACATTTTTAGTTTATCGAATGTACATCAGTGTTATATGTCTGTGATAATTGTATCGCTGGACGAAAGTCGGGGTATACCATGGACGAAATTCGGATTTACATGGACGAAAGTCGGGGTATGCCTTGGACGAATGTCTGGATACCTGGACGAAAGTCGGGGATACCTGGACGAAAGTCGGGGTATACCATGGACGAAAGTCGGAGATACAAGGACGAAAGTTGTGTATACCATGGACGAAAGTCGGGGATACATGGACGAAAGTCGGGGTATACCATGGACGAAATTTGCGGTATACCATGAACGGGGGATACTATGTATTGGACACGTCCGCCGCAGACACTTTCGTGTTCGGGTCATAACACGAATACTTCTTGGCCTGCTTTCATGAAACTTCACACACACATTGACGATGACCAGAAGGTTGTCGCGCTTAAGTAGGATAAAATAAATAAATAAGTAGGACACCCTCTTGCCTTGATAATTGGATTACCATAATGTACCTTTCTCGTTTTGTTGCATCCAGTTCGTCTCCGGAGGACAACCATTTGGTATATTTTGATGAAACGTCACACATTCATAGACCATGACGCAAATATGTGTTGTACGCAAGAATTACAACTCTTTTATCACTAATTTTAGAGGTATCGTTTTCGCCATGGGTGTCCACCCGTCACGTTTCTTGTAAGAATTAACTTTTGAAACCTTAATATTAGTAGCTTAGCTGGAGACTTGATATTTGAAATGCGGCTTCCTTATGGTGTGTATATGAGCAAAGTGAATTTCCATTTTTGATTTTACCCTGGGTCATGGGTTATCTCCCGCCCCCCTATGGACTTAGAATTTTGCAATGTTGCCTTGTAAGAATTAAACTTTTTAAACCGTAGTAGCTGGACATGCGCGAAGTCAATTTAGATTATTTATTTTGTCTCCATGTCATGTATTATCTCCCCTTTGTGGACTGAGAATTTCTATTATGAGAAGTAAAACTTTCAAACATTATAGCTGGGCACTTGATAGTTGGCATGTGGCTTCCTTATGATGTACAGGTGTGCACAGTGAATTTCGATGTTTTAGTTTTGTCTCCAGGCCATGTATTATCTCCCCTGTTTGAACTTGGAATTTATCTTTATGTTCTTGTTAGAAATAAAGCTTTATGTGGCTTCCTTATGGTGTGTAGATGCACAAAGTGAATTTCAATTCTTGATTTGCTTCCCGTGTCATGGATTGTCTCCTCGTTTACGACTTTGAAGTTTGGAAAAGTGGGTAGAGTGTGATGGCGCGCCATCTTCTTTTCTCTCGTTTTATAATTATCAACGCCATAAACTACAGCGTGTATGGTTTAAAATATACTAGTCCAATGTTCTGACAGGACGGGCTAAATTGACTTCAGCTTAAAATTCAACTTTCACAACAACTAGAGCATATTGTATGTATTTATTTTGCATACACACTGATAGCCATATGATGAATATATTTCCAGAACAAAATACACGAGTATTGTATAAATTTGCGGAGATTTCATTTCTATGTGAAAATGTGTGATTTTGAAAATCTCTTTTTCTGAGATTATTTTGCAAGGAAAATGTGGAAGTTTGCCGTATAAATATTTTCTTCGGTATGTTCACATGTTCTAATGATTATGTAGTTCTACTATAATTTTGAATGTTGGGCCAAAATGAGTTATTTTATAACACAGATTTCAGACGGATCTCAATGTTAGAATGTAAACTCCTGGGTCATGAACAATTTAAATGAAATACAAATGTTTTTTTACTGATTACCGTTTCGAAAAGGTGTGTTTTAAAAATCCCAGATTTTACCACTAAATTAAAAACGGTAGAACTCCGTAAATCTGTTAGAAAATGTGTTTAACTTTATTGGAACGTGTTACCATGATTAAGATCATATTCGTAGAACAAAAGTGAACTTTTTCGTTAGAAAATAATCCCCAAAAGTATGTTTTTCAAAATCACTATTTTTAAAAATCAAATTGTAGTCCTGTTCTGGAGATATATACATTTTATATATTTTAAGCCGACGTCTGCTTAGGCTGTCCAGTAAGAACATTGGGTCAGTATACATGTATTTACATAACCTAATATACAAGCGATCATTATATACCAGCAGTATGTTCTATATGTTTGATCATATAAGGAGCATTTACAAAATATTGTTAATATTTATTGAAAAATCTCACGCACCTATGCGATATAATCAAATGAAAATATGTTGTTTGAACATATAATAGACCCAAAATCCACTGACATACTGTATATATTACTGTTTGCTGGTGAGTATTCCACCTTTATCAATGTTTTCCCACCCATGGGGGTGCAAGCCGGGGAATTGTACGAATTAAATCCTCGACCGTCTACTTCCCGCCTCACGGAATTACATTTCTGTTTAATTCCCGTGGAGCGTGAGGTAGCGTTTTTCTGCCTAGTAGTATTGTCTAATATCTCCACCAGCTGTCGTTTTGAATGTCTAATTACTACTGCCTCATATTAATTGCTGTCCAATTTCCGATCCCTCAACCACCACCACCATGGGCAGGAACAACATTGATTGACGCATGAATCCAGAGACATTGAGAAATTAAACTTCATCAGGTGGCGGTCTTCATGATAGGATCATATATAGAGGATACCAGTTCAGTGTCTTCTCATATCAACTTTATCAGGCAAGGTTAGGACACGCGTAGGAATTCCGAGGCTTGCCGAGGATTTCCTACCGTTTCCGAGCCGAGTCTGATAAACTTGATATCAACGGAAAGCCTACTGGTATTCTATTTATCAGGTAACGTTATTTATCAGTCAATTAAGTTAATTATTGATACAACAGTATGTTATCAGTCAGTACGTATTCGGCCAATACGGAGTCCGTTACCTGATAATTAAAAAAAAACAAGACTGTATGCAAACAGTGTAGATCCAGATGAGCAGGCTCGTAACGATGGTTTACCATTCCAACACTACACACACCTATCATAATGTTTGCAAACAGTGTAGATCCAGATGAGCCGGCTCGTAACGATGGTTTACCATTCCAACACTACACACCCCTATCATAATGTTTACAAACAGTTTAGATCCAGATGAGCAGGCTCGTAACGATGGTTTACCATTCCAACACTACACACCCCTATCATAATGTTTGCAAACAGTGTAGATCCAGATTAGCCGGCTCGTAACGATGGTTTACCATTCCAACACTACACACCCCGTCTCATGACCGATATCGAAACGTTTATCCTAGTGACTGATATCGATACGTTTCGATTCGGCTCATATTTAAGGGTGGGAATTGGCTCGAACACCTTCCATACCCGGTTATATATCGATACGTGTATCATAGTGACAGGTGTGGGTACGTGTATCCTAGTGGTCGATATCGATACGTGTATCCTAGTGACCGATATTGGTACGATACGTGTATCCTAGTGACATATATCGATACGTGTATCCTAGTGGTCAGATATCGATAAGTGTATCCTACTGACCTATATCGATACGTGTATCCTAGTATTCCGTCAATGCACAGTAAACTGCTTGTTACACTCGTGCTGCACTCCACGCCAGCGTAAAATGTTTCACGTCGAAATAGGCCCCGGACTCCTGTCGAATTCCCATTCAGCTACATACAGAAGGTATCGCATGAACAAAGTTTCGTCTAGTAACAGAACTCTAGACGAATATGCGTTAATGCGATTATGCGATAAGTCTAGTTGGAGCTGCGTGGCATATCGTCAGGAAACCGGTGTATTTTCGACGTGAAACATTTTACGGCGTTGCGGAGTGCAACACGAGTGTAATATAAATGAATGTGTAGGCTAGCATTTACGATGTCTGTATAAAGGGACATATCAGAATTGTTGTGAAAAAATACTACAACAAATGAAAACGTGTTTTCATCATCGACCTGTGTAAAGTGGTTTAATTGAAGATACTTGACGATACTCGGACCGTTGAATTTATTTTTGTTCAGGTTTTTTTTTTTAAATAAAAATATAAAATATATCTATGTGTTTTCATCATGGCCATGTGTACTGTAGGACGGTTGGGTTGTTTCAAGTTTCACCGATATCGGTAAACACGTATCAAAGTGTCTGTCTTGCTTAACGTAAAATATGAACTCCAATATTTATGTACCTGTATATGGGTGAAATAGAAACAACCAGCGGTCCTAGCATCGTCATATATCTTAAACCACTTTACACAGGGCCATGATGAAAACACGTTATTATTTGTTATATACTAATATTTCAAACAAACCTGAAATGGCTTTAAAGGACTGGTGGTTCAATGACCTCCATGATATGATCCCCGCACTGCTTTAAAGTGACTGTCTATGAATCATGAATGGAAGATCACACTGCTTTTAAATGACGTGTCTCAGAATGACTTATGAATGAAAGTATCGCACTGCTTTAAAAGTGACTGTGTCCCCAATGACTCATGATGAAGTAACAACTGCTTTTAAAGTGACTGTGTCCTCAAGATGACTCTTGATGAAAGTATCACCTGCTTTAAAGTGACTGTGTCAGAACTCATGATGAATATCACACTTGCTTTAAAGTGACTGTAGTCTCAGATGAACTCATTATGAAGTAATCACAACTGCTTTAAAGTGACTTGTCCAGATGACTCCTGAATGAATATCACACTGCTTTAGTGACTGTGTGTCAGATGACTTCTCATGATGAAGTATCGCACTGCTTTAAAGTGACTGTGTCTCAGATGACTCATGATGAAGTATCACACTGCTTTAAAGTGACTGTGTCTCAGATGACTCATGATGAAGTATCACACTGCGTTAAAAGTACGTGGTTCAGATGCCTCCTTGATGGTATCCACACTTTGCTTTAAAGTGGACTGTGTCTCAGATGACTGTGTCTCAGATGACTCATGATGAAGTATCACACTGCTTTAAAGTGACTGTGTCTCAGATGACTCATGATGAAGTATCACACTGCTTTAAAGTGACTGTGCTCAGATGACTCATGATGAATATCACAACCTGCTTTAAAGTGACTGTGGTCTCATGACTGTGTTGTCAGTATGACTCTTGATAAGTTATCACAACTGCTTTAAAGTGACGGTGTTCTCAGTTGACTCATGATGAAGTATCACCCTGCTTTTATGACTGTGTGGTCAAGATACTCATGATGAAATCGCACTGCTTTAAAGTGACTGTTGTCTCAGATGACTCATGATGAAGTACTCACTGCTTTTAAATGACTGTGTCTTTCAAAGATGACTCATGATGAAGTATCCGCACTCTAAAGTGACTGTGTCCAGATGACTCATGATGAAGTATCGCACTGCTTTAAAGTGACTGTTCCAGATACTCATGATGAAGTTCGCACCTGCTTTAAAAGTGACTGTCTCAGATGACTCATGATGAAGTATCACGGCTTTAGTGCTGTGTCTTTCAGATGACTCATGATAAGTATCACTGCTTTAAAGACTGTGTGGTCAGTGACTCAATGATGAAGTATCGCACTGCTTTAAAGTGACTATGTCAGATGAAACTCATGATGAATAATCGCACTGCTTTTAAAGTGACTGTTGTCTCAGATGACTCATGATGAAGTAATTCGCACTGCTTTAAAGTGAACTGTGTCTCAGATGACTCATGATGAAGTATCACACTGCTTTAAAGTGACTGTGTGCTCAGATGACTCATGATGAAGTATCGCACTGCTTTAAAGTGACTGTGTGTCAGATGACTCATGATGAAGTATCGCACTGCTTTAAAGTGACTGTGTGTCAGATGACTCATGATGAAGTATCGCACTTGCGTAAATGGACTGTGTCAGAATGCTCCAGATGAAAGTAACACACTCTTTAAAGTGACTGTGTGTCAAGAGACTCATAGAAGTATCACACGCTTTAAAGTGACTGTGGGCAGATGACTCATGTGGAAGGTATCGCACTCTTTAAAGTGACTATTTCGAATGACTCATGATGAGTATGCACTGCTTTAAAGTACGGTGTGTTCAGATGACTCATGATGAATATCGCACTGCTTTAAAGTGGACTGTGTCTCAGATGACTCATGATGAAGTATCGCACTGCTTTAAAGTGCCCTGGTTGCTCCAGAAGGACTCATATGAATACGCCTGGCTTTTAAATTGACTGTGACTCAGATGACTCATGATGAAAGTATCGCACTGCTTTAAAGTGACTGGCTCAGAAGACCATGATGAAGTATCGCACTGCTTAAAGTACTGTGTTGTCATGACCAGATGAAGTATCGCACTGCTTTATTTGAAACTGTGTGTCAGAATGACTCAGATGAAAGTATCGCACTGCTTTAAAATGACGTTGTCAGATGACTCCTTTATGAAGTATCGCACTGCTTTAAAGTGACTATGTCTCAGAGACTCCTGATGAAGTATCACACTGCCTTTAAAGTGACTGTGCCTCAGATGACTCATGTTGAAGTATCGCACGGCTTTTAAAGTGACTTTATGGTCTCAGATGACTCATGATGAATATCACACTGCTTTAGACTGTGTCCAGATTGACTCATGATGAAGTATTACACTGCTTTAAAGTGACTGTGTCTTTCAGATGACTCATTAAGAAGTTATACACCTGCTTTAAAAGTGACTGTGTCTCAATGGACTCATGATGAAGTATACACTCGCAAAGTGACTGTGTCTTTCAAAGTGACTCCATGATAAGTATCACAACTGCCTTTTAAAAGTGACTGTTCAAATGACTCATGATGAAGTATCACACTGCTTTAAAGTGACTGTCCTCAGATGACTCATTGAGGAAATATCACACTGCTTTAAAGTGACTGTGTCTCAATGACTCATAAGAAGTATCGCACTGCTTTAAAGTGACTGTGTCTCAGATGACTCAGATGAGTACGCAACTGCTTTAAAGTGACTGGTGGTCATATGAATCATGATAAGTTTTCACACTGCTTTTAAAGTGACCGGGTGTCAGATGACTCATGATGAAGTATCGCACTGCTTTAAAAAAGTGACTTGGTGGTCAGATGACTCATGATGAAGTATTCGCACTGCTTTAAAGGACTGTGTGGGTTCAGATGACTCATGATGAAGTATCGCACTGCTTTAAAGTGACTGTGTCGTCAGATGACTCATGATGAAGTATCGCACGGCTTTAAAAGTGACTGGTCTCAGATACTCATGAGAAATAATCGCACTGCTTTAAAGTGACTGTTGGCAGATGACTCATGATGAAGTATCGCACTGCTTTAAAAGTGACTATGTCTCAGAATGACATGAAGAAGCACACGCCTTAAAGTGACTGTGTCTCATGACTCAGTGAAGTATCGCACTGCTTTAAAGTGACTGTGTCTCAGATGACTCATGATGAAGTATCGCACTGCTTTAAAGTGACTGTGTGTCAGATGACTCAATGATGAAGTATCGCACTGATTTAAAAGTACTGTGTGTTCAGGGACTCGATGAATAATCGCACTGATTTTAAAGTGACTGTGTCAGGTGACTCATGATGAAGTATCTCACTGCTTTAAAAGTGACGTGTGTCGATTGACTCATGGATGAAGTATTCGCACTGCTTAAAGTGACTGTGTGTCAGATGACTCATAAGAAAAGTATCGCACTGCTTTAAAGTGACTGGTTCTCGATACGCTGATGAAGTTAATCGCACTGCTTTAAAGTGACTGTGTCTCAGATGACTCATGATGAAGTATCGCACTGCTTTAAAGTGACTGTGTCTCAGATGACTCATGATGAAGTATCGCACTGCTTTAAAGTGACTGTGTGTCAGATGACTCATGATGAAGTATCGCACTGCTTTAAAGTGACTGTGGTCTCAGAAGGACTCATGATGAAGCATCGCACCTGCTTTAAAGTGACTGTTGTCCAAATACTCATGATGAAGAACGCACTGCTTAAAGACTGGTGTGTCAGATGACTCAAAGGGTGAAGTATCGCACTGCTTTATGGACTGTGTCTCAGATACTCATGAATGAATATCGCACTGCTTTAAAGTGACTGTGTCTCAGATGACTCATGATGAAGTTCGCACTGCACAGGACTGTGTGTCAGTACTCATTATGAAAGTACACACGCTAAAAGTGACTGTGTCAGATGACTCATGATGAAGTATCGCACTGCTTTAAAGTGACTGGTGTCCAGATGACTCATGATAAGTATCACGCTTTAGTGACTGTGTCTCAGATGACTCATGATGAAGTATCACACTGCTTTAAAGTGACTGTGTGTCAGATGACTCATGATGAAGTATCACACTGCTTTAAAGTGACTGTGTCTCAGGATGATCTATTGGAAGTCGCACTGCTTTAAAGTGACTGTTCTCAGATGACTCATGATGAAGTATCACTCCCTTTAAAGTGACTGTGTGTCAAATTTGAAACTCGTGATGAAGTACTCACGCTGTGAACGTGTGTTCAGAGACTCTGATGAAGTATCGCACTGCTTTAAAGTGCTGTGTTCCCCAGATGAACTCAAGAAGGAATATCACACTGCTTTAAAAGTGACTGTGTGTCAGATACTCATGATGAAGTATCAACACTGCTTTAGTGACTATGTCCAGATGACTCATGGACAGAATAATCGCAACTGCTTTAAAGTGACTGTCTCGATGACTCTTGATGAAGTATCACACGCTTTAAAGTTACTTTGTTTTTGCAGAGACTCATGATAAGGATCACACTGCTTTAAAGTGACTATGTCTCAGATGACTCTTGAGAGGTACGCACTGCTTTTATGACTGTCCTCCAAGACTCATGATTAAAAATCACACTGCTTAAAGTGAGGGCTCAGATGACTCTGATGAAGTATCACCACTGCTTTAAAAGTGACTGTTCTCATGACTCATGATGAAGTATCGCACTGCTTTAAAGTGACTGTGTCTCAGATGACATGCATGATGAAGTATCGCCTGCTTTAAAGTGACTGTGTTGTCAGAATGACTCATGATGAAGTAATCGCACTGCTTTAAAGTGGACTGTGTTCAGATGAAACTAATGCTGATGTATCGCATCGCTTTAAAGTGGACTGTGTTTCAGGATGCTCATGATGAAGTTTCGATGTTTAAAGTGACTGTGTGTCAGTATGATTAATTGAGGAAGTATCGCACTGCTTTTTAAAAGTGACTATGTCTCAGATGGACTCCTTGATGAAGTATCGCAACTGCTTTAAAAGTGACTGGTGTCTCAGGATTGACTCATGATGAAGTATCTGCATGCTTAAAGGATGTGTCTCATTAAATGATCATATGAAGTATCCGCAATGCTTTAAAGTGACTGTGTGTCAGATGAACTCATGATGAAGTATCGCAATTATTTAAGTGACTGTGTGCTCAGGAGACTCATGATGAAGTATGCACTTGAAATTTAATGTGACTGTGTGTCAGGTGATCATGATGAAGTATCTCATGCTTTAAGTGAACTGTGTGTCAGATTGGATCATGATGAAGTATCGCACTGCTTTAAAGTGACTGTGTTGTCAGATGGAACTCATGATGAAGTAATCGCACTGCTTAAAGGTGCTTGTGTTGCATGATGACTCATGATGAAAGTATCGAATGCTTTAATGTGACTGTGTCTTTCGAAATGACTCTATGATGAAGTATCGCAATGCTTTAAAGTGGACTTGTGTTCAGATGTACTTCATGATTGAAGGTATGCATGCTTTAAAGTGACTTGTGTCTTAAAGATGTCATGTTGAAGTATCGCTCACTGCTTTAAAGTGGATGTGTCTCAAGAGACTCATGGATGTGAGTAATCGCAATGCTTTAAAAGGGACTGGTGTCTTTCAAAAGCTGATCGTGATGAAGTACGCACTGCTTTAAGTGACGGTGTGTCCAGATGATCAAGAATGAAGTCATCGCAACTGCTTTAAGTTGAAACTGTGTCTCAGATTTGATCATGATGAAGTATCCGCATGTTTAAGTGACTGTGTCTCAGTCATGACTATGTGAATGTAATCGCATGCTTTAAAGTGACTTTGTGTGTCAAAAGATGAATCATGATGAAAGTATCAACTGCTTTAAAGTAGGCTGTGTCTCAGATGACTCATGATGAATGTTTCGCACTGTTTAAAGTGACTGTGTGTCAGAAGATCATGATGAAGTTTCACACTTTGCTTTAAAAGTGACTGTGTCCTCTAATGATTCATGATGAAAGTATCCACACTGCTTTAAGTGAATGTGTGTAGATGATAATGATGAAGTATCCACACTGCTTTAAAGTGGAACTGTTGTCTCAGATGAACTCATGATGAAGTATCGCTTGCTTTAAAGTGACTGTGTCTTTCAAAAGATGATCATGATGAAGTATCACAATCTTTAAAGTGAATGTGTGTCTGATGACTCATGTATGAAGTATTCACTGCTTTAAAGCTGACTGTGTGTCGATGAATCATGATGAAGTCTCGCACTGCTTTAAGTGACTGTGTCTTCAAGATGATCAATGATGAAGTAATCTCACTGCTTTACTTTAAAGTGTACTGTGTGTCAGAATGACCTCATGATGAAGTATCACACTGCTTAAAGTGGACTATGTCTTTCAAAGATGACTCAGTGAAGTATGCATGCTTTAAGTGATTGGTCTCAGTTGGGGGGAAAAAAACAATCCTTTTCCCCCATGATGAAGTATCACACTGCTTTAAAGTGTGTGTTGTCAGATGACTTTAAATGATGAAGTATCACACTGCTTTAGAAGTGACTATGGGCTCCAGAATGACTCATGATTGAAGTTTCGCACTGTTTAAAGTGACTGTGTTCAGAATGACCTTCAAATGATTGAAGTATCACACTGCTTTAAAGGACTGTGTCTCAGATGACCTCATGATGAAGTATTCACACTGCTTTAAAGGGTGGACTGTGTCTCAGAAAATGGACTCTCATGATGAAGTATCGCACTGCTTTAAAGTGGACTGTGTCTCAGATGATCCTGATGATGTATCGCACTGCTTTAAAGTGACCTGTGTCTCTGATGTTCATGAATGAAGTAATCGCAATGCTTTAAAGTGACTGTCGTCTCATGAGACTTCAGATGAAGTTCGCACTGCTTTAAAGTGACCTGTGTCTCAGATTGAAACTCATTGATTGAAAGTAATCACACTGCTTAAAGTGGGACTGTGTCTCAGATGTCTCATGATGAAGTTATCACCGCCTGCTTTAAAGTTGAAACTGTGTCCTCAGATGACTCCATGATGAAGTAATCGCCACTTGCTTTAAAGTGATGTTGTCTCAGATCGACTATGGATGAAGTATCGCACTTTGGTTTAAAGTGACTGTGTCTCAGATGGACTCATGAGGAAGTATCCACACGCTTTTAAAGTGACTTTGTGTGTCAAAGATGATCATGATGGAAGATTCTCAACTGCTTTTAAAGTTGATGTGTGTCAGATGACTCATGTATTGAACGTTAATCGCAACCTGCTTTAAAGTGACTGTGTCTCAGATGACTAATGACGAAGTATCGCACTGCTTTAATAGTTGACTGTGTTCAGATGATCATGATGAAGTATCGCATTTGCTTTAAAGGTGGATGTGTGCGATTGACTCATGATGAAGATCACACTGCTTTAAAGTGGACTGTGTCTCAAGATGATCAGGAGTGAAGTATCACACTGCTTTAAATGTGACTGTGTCGTCATGATGGCCTCATGATGAAGTATCACACTGCTTTAAAGTGTGTGTCATCACGGATGCACTTCTGTGAAAGTATCGAACTCTTTTAAAGTGCTTGTGTTCCAGATGACTCATGATGAAGTATCGCAACTGCTTTAAAACAGTGACTGTGTGTCAGATGGACTCATGATGAAGTATCACACTGCAATTTAAAGTGATCATGTGTGTCAGATGGTCTTGTGAAGTATCACACTGAAAACTTTAAAGTGACTGTGTCTCAGATGACTATGAGAGTATCGCACTGCTTTAAGTGAACTGTGTCTCAAGATGACTCTTGCTGAAGTATCGCTTTATGCTTTAAAGTGACTGTGTCTTCAGAATGGCTCGATGATTGAGTATCACACTTGCTTTAAAGTGAATGTGTGTCAAAGATGGTCATGATGATGTTTCACAATGCTTTAAAGTGGACTGTGTTATCAGTGACTCATGAATGAAGTATCAACTGCTTTAAAGTGAATGGTTTCTGAATGACTCTTGATGAAGTATCGCACTGCTTAAAGTTGACTTGTGATACTCAGATGACTCAATGATGAAAGTATCGCACTACTTTAAGTGAAGTGTCTTTCAAAGATGACTCTGGATGAAGTATCGCATGCTTTAAAGTGAACTGTGTGTTCGATGGGGGGGAACTCATGAATGAAGTATCGCACTGCTTTAAAAAGTGAATGTGTCTAGATGATCTCCATGATGAAGTATCTCACTGCTTTAAAGTGAACTGTGTGTCAAGATGACTCATGCTGAAGTATCTCCATGCTTTTAAAGTGACCTGTGTTTTTCCCCACTTTCTCAGATGACTCATGATGAAGTATCTCATTGCTTTAAAGGGGACTGTGTTTGTGTCAAAAGATGAATCATGATGAAGTAATCAATGCCCTTTAAAGTGACTGTGTCTCATAAGACTCATGATGAAGTCATCTCACTGCTTTAAAGGTGACTGGTCTCGTGACTCAATGGAGGAAGTATCGCACTGCTTTAATAGTGACTGGTCAAGATGACTATGATGAAGTATCACATGCTTTAAGTGACTGTGTCTCAGATTTGAAACTCATGATTGAAGTATCCACGCTTTAAATTGACTGTGTGGTCAGGATGACTTCATGAATGAAGTATCTCAAGTTTAAAGTGACATGTGTCTCAGATTTGGGGAAACTCATGTTGAAGTATCGCATGCTTTATAGTTGACCTGTGTGTCAGGATGACTCATGATGAAGTAATCTCACTGCTTTAAATGTGACTGTGTCTAGCTGAATCATGAATGAAGTATACAACTGCTTTATAGTGACTGTGTGTCAACAGTGACTCATGTTTGAAGTATCGCACTGCCTTTAAAGTGACAGTGTGTCAGAATGGACTCATGATGAAGTAATCAGCATGCTTTAAAGTGACTGTGTCTCATAAATGACTCATGATTGAAGTATCTCATGTTTAAAGTGACTGTGTGTCAGATGATCATGTGAAGTATGCACTGCTTTAGTGACTGTGTGTCAGTTGACTTTAAACATGTGAAGTATCGCACTGCTTTAAAGTGAATCCTGTGTGTCAAGATGACTCATGATGAAGTATCGCTCTGCTTTTTTCTAAAGTGACTGTGTCTCAAGAATGACTCATGAATGAAGTATCGCACTGCTTTAAAGTGACTGTGTGTTAAGATTGACTCATGAGAAGGTGTGCTCACTGCTTTAAATGTGACTGTGTCTCAGATGACTTTCATGGATGAAGTATCGCACTGCTTTAAAGTGACCTGTTGTCTTCAGATGACATCCATGATGAAGTAATGCACTGCTTTTGAAATTGTTGACTGTGTTCAGATGAATATGATGAAGTTATGCACTGCTTTAAATAAGTGACTGTGTGTCAGAATGACTCATGAATGAATGTATCGCACTGCTTTAAAGTGACATGTCTCAGAGACTTCATGATGAAGTTTCACATGCTTTTAAAGTGACTGTGTCTCAGATGACTCATGATGAAGTATCAGCACTGCTTTAATGTGACTGTGTGTAGATGACTCTTGATGATGTATCGCACTGCTTTTAAAGGTATGTGTGTCAGATGAACTATTGTTGAGTATCGCAATGATTTAAAGTGACTTTGTGTGTCAAGGTGCCTCATGAGAAGTATCCCTCATGCTTTAAAAGTGACTTGTGTTCAGGATTGGAAAACTCCATGATGAAGTATCGCACTGCTTTAAAAGTGAATGGATGTCAGATGACTCTTGATGAAAGTATCCGCAACTGCTTTAAAGTGACTGTGTCTCTGATGATCATGAAGGAAGTATTCAGCCACTGGCTTTAAAGTGACTGTGGTCCTCAGATGACTCCATGATGAAGTATCGCACTGCTTTAAAAAGTGAATGTGTCTCAGAAGACTCATGATGAAGAATCGCAATGCTTTAAAGTGACTGTGTATCAGTTGATCAATGATGAAAGTATCGCATGCTTTAAGTGAATGTGTCTCAGATTGAAATTCATGATGAAGTATATTCGCTGCTTTACAAGTGACTGTGTATCAGATGTACTCATTGTTGAAGTATCGCCACACTGCTTTAAAGTGACTGTGTGTCAAGATGACTCATTGATGAAGTATCTCGCACTGCTTTAAATTGTGACTGTGGGTTCTCAAGATGAACTCATGATGAAGTATCCCGCACTGCTTTAAAGTGGACTGTGTCTCAGATGAACTCATGATGAAGTATCGCACCCTGCCTTTACTTTAAAGTGACTGTGTGTCAAAGTTGGACTCATGATGAAGTAATCACACTGCTTTAAAGTGACCTGTGTCTCAGATGAATCATGATGATGAATTCGCCACTGCTTTAAAGTGACTGTGTGTCAAGATGACTCATGATGAAGTATCCACTTGGCTTTCAGTTGAAACTGTGTATAAGATGACCTCCATGATGATGTTTCACAATATGCTTTAATAGTGACTTGTGTGTCAGATGGATCATGAATGAAGTAATCACATGCCTTTAAAGTGACTTTGTGTAAATCAGATGACTCTTGATGAAGTATCGCACTTTTTAAGTGACCTGTGTCTCCAGAATGACTCATGAATGAAGTATCAACACTCCTTTAAAGTGACTTTGTGTGTCAAAGATGATCATGATGAAGTATCTCATTGCTTTAAAGTGGACTGTGTGTCAGATGATCATGAATGAAGTATCCCGCACTGCCTTTAAAGTTGACTGTGTCTCAGATGACTCATGGATGAATGTATCACACTGCTTTAAAAGTGTAACTGTGTGTCAGAATGACTCATGAATGAAGTATAACACATTGCTTTAAAGTGACTTTAAATGTATCAGATGAATCATGATGAAAGTTATCGCATGCTTGAAAGTGATGTGTCTCGATGAACTCATGATTGAATGTATCCGCACTGCTTTAAAAAGTGATGTTGTGTCAGATGACTCATGATGAAGTATCTCACCAGCTTTAAAGTGACTTATGTCTTTCAAAGATGTCTCAATGTGAAGTATCGCTCTGCTTTAAAAGTTGGACTGTGTTCAGATGACTCATGATGAAGTATCACATGCTTTAAAGTGACTTTGGGTCTCAAAGATGAATCATGATGAAAGTATCCTCACTGCTTAAAGTGACTGTGTCCTCAGATGTCATGAATGAAGTTATCGCAATGCTTTTAAAGTGACCCTGTGTCTTCAAAGATGCTCATGATGAAGTATGCATGCTTTTAATGTGACTGTGTCTCAGATGTCTCATGATGAATGTATCGCACTGCTTTAAAGTGACTGTGTCTCAGATGATCATGATGAAGTTTGAACTGCTTTAAAGTGACTGTGTATCAGAATGAATCTTGATGAAGTACTCACACTGCTTTAAGTGACTGTGTACCTCAGATGTTCAAATGTGAAGTATCACATGCTTTTAAGTGACTGTGTCTCAGATGACTCATGATGGAAGTTCGCATGCTTTAAAGTGACTGTGTTCAGATGGCTCATGATGAAGTATCGCACTTTGGTTTAAAGTGGACTGTGTCTCAGAATGACTCATGAATGAAGTATCACAGCTGCTTTTAAAGTGTACTGTTGTGTCCGATGACTAAAGTTGAGTATCTCACTGCTTAAAGTGGAATGTGTTGTCAAGAATGAATCATGCTTGAAAAGTATCGCACTTGTTTAAAGTGACTGTGTTCAGATGACTCATGATGAATGTATCGCTCTGCTTTAAAGTGGACTGTGTCTCAGATGGACTCATGATTGAAGTATCGCCACTGGCTTTAAAGTCGAACTTGTGAGTCAGATGAATCATGATGAAGTATCCACATGCTTTAAAGTGACTGTGTCTCAGAATGACTCATGATGAAAGTAATCACAACTGCTTTAAAAGTGACTGTGTTGTCAGATGGTATGATGATGTATCACACTGCCTTTAAAGTGACTGCTGTTCAAGAATGGACTCAGTATGATGTATCGCACTTTTTAAATGTGTCTGTGTCTCAGATGACTCAATGGAATGAAGTATCGACTGTTTAAAGTGCTGTGTGTCAAGATGACTTCATGATGAGTATCCACTGCTTTAAATGTGACTGTGGGTCAGATTGCTCATGATGAAGTTCACACTGCTTTAAAGTGGAACTGTGTTCAGATGAATCATGATGAAGTATCACAAATGCTTTAAAGTGAATGTTGTTCTCAGTATGACTCATGATGAGTATCGCCTGCCTTTAAAGTTGACTGTGTAATCAGATGCTCATGATGAAGTATCAACTGCTTTAAAGTACAGTGTGTCAGATTTGGCTCAAATGATGAAGTATCAATGCTTTTAAAGTGACTGTGCTCAGATGAACTCATGATGAAGTATCACACTGCTTTTAAAGTGACTGTGTCTCAGCTGACTCATGATGGTGAAGGGTAATCCGCAACTGCTTTAAAGTGACTGTGTGTCAGATGGACTCATGGATGGAAGTTTCGCAAACTGCTTTAAAGTGACTGTGTCTTCAAAGATGACTCATGATGAAGTCTCGCACTGCTTTAAAGTGACTGTGTGTCAGTTGAACTCTTGAATGAAGTATCACATGCCCCTTTTAAAGTGAACTGTGTCTCAGAATGACTCATGATGAAGTTAATCTCAATGGCTTTAAGTGACTGTCTTTGTCAAAGATGTCTGATGTTGAAGTATCTCACTGCCTTTAAAGTGACTGTGTCTCAGATGAATCATGAATGGAAAATAGTATCCACACTGCTTTAAAGTGACTGTGTGTCAGATGGACTCCATGAATGAAGTATCACACTTGCTTTTAAAAGTGACTGTGTCTCATACTGATCATGGATGAAGTATTCACTTGCTTGAAAGTGACTGTGTCTCAGGTGAACTCATGGATGAAGTATCGCACTGCTTTAAAGTGACTGTGTGTCAGATGACTCATGATGAAGTTTCACATGACTTTAAGTGACTGTGTCTAAGATGACTCATGATGATGTATCACACTGCTTTAAAGTGACTGTGTGTCAGTTGTTTCGATGATGAAGTATCCCTCACTGCTTTACTCAGTGAACTGGTGGTCTAGATGACTTGATGAAAGTAATCGCAACTGCTTTAAGTGGACTGTGTGTCAGATTACATTGATGAAAAGTATCGCACTGCTTTAAATAGTGACTGTGTCTCAGATGACTCATGAGAAGTATCCACACTGGCTTTATAAGTGACTGTGTGTCAGTTGACTTCATGAATGAAGTAATCGCACTCCTTTAAGTGTCTGGTGTCTGATGACACATTTGAAATGAAGTATCGCTATGCTTGTATAAAGTGACTGTGTTCATAAGGACTCATGATGAAGTATCCTCACCTGCTTTAAAGTGACTGTGTGTCAAGATGAATTCTTGATGAAGTATCGCACTGCTTTATAAAGTGACTTGTGTCCACAGATTGACTCCTGAAGAAGTATCACACTGCTTTAAAGTGACTTGTCTCAATGCTCATGATAAGTACGGCACTGCTTTAAAGTGACTGTGTCCTCAGATGGACTCATGATGAAAGTATCGCAACTGCTTTTGAAAGTGAACTGTGTGGTCATATGCCTCGATGATGAAGTATCGCACTGCTTTAAAGTGACTGTGTGTCAGATGACTCATGATGAAGTATCAACCTGCTTAAAGTGACGGTGTCCTTTTCAAAGATGACTCATGATGATAGTATCAACACGCGTTAAATGACTGGTCCACTCAGATGACTCCTGATTGAAAGTATCCTCACTGCTTTAAAGTGGAACTTGTGTCCTCAGATGACTCAATGATTAACGTATCGCACTGGCTTTAAAGTGACTGTGTCTCAGATGACTCCATGATGAAGTATCAACACTGCTTTAAAAGTGACTGGTTGTGTCTCCAAGATGACCTCATGATGAAGTATCCACACTGCATTAAAGTGACTGTTGTCTCAGATGACTCATGATGAAGTATCGCACTGCTTTAAAAGTGACTGTGTCCTCAATGACCTCATGAATTGAAGTATCGCTCTGCTTTAAAAGGTGACTTGAGGTCCTGAATGACTCATGATGAAAGTATCGCACTGGCTTTTAAATTGACTGTGTGTCAGAAATGAACTTCATGAATGAAGTATCTGCACTGCTTTAAAGTGACTGTGTGTCAGATTGACTCATGAATGAAGTATCACACCCTTTGCTTAAAGTGACTGTTGTGTCCAGATGACTCATGATGAAGTATCGCACTGCTTTGAAACGTGACTGTGTCTCAAGATGACTCATGATGAAGTATCGCACTGCGTTTAAAGTGACTGTGTCCCTCAGATGACTCAAATGTGAGTAACGCACTTCTTTAAAGTTTGAAACTGTGTCCTCAATGCTCATGGATGAAGTATCCACACTGCTTTAAAGTGCTATGTCACAGATACGTCATGAATGAAGTAATTCGCACTTGCTTTAAAAGTGACTAGGTTTCCTCATATGGACTCATGATGAAAGTCTCGCACTGACTTTAAAGTGTACTGTGTCTCAGATGACTCATGATGAATATCACACAGCTTTAAAGTGACTATGTCTCAGATGACCTTTTTTTTCAATAGATGAAGTATCCCACTGCTTTAAAATACTATGGTCTCAGATGACTCATGATGAAGTATCGCACTGCCATTGAAAGTGAACTGTGGTCTCAAGATGACTCATGATGAAGTAATCACACTGGCCGTTTAAAGTGACAGTTTGTCCTCAGATGACCTCATGATGGAAGTACACACTGCTTATAGGACTGGGCTTTCAAAGATGACCTAAAGTGACTGTGTTCCAGATGACTCATGATGAAGTATCCACACCTGCTTAAAGTGACTTTGTGTGGCAAAGATGACTCATGATGAATTATCGCACTCCTTAAAGTGACTTTTGTTCAGATGGCTCATGATGAAGTAATCCTGCACTGCATTTAAAGTGACTGTGTGTCCAAGATGACTCATGATGAAGTAATCGCACTGCTTTAAAAGTGACTGTGTGTCAGATGAACTCATGATTGAAGTAATCCACACTGCTTTAAAGTTGACTGTTTGACTCAATCTGACTCAATGATGAAGTATCTAACACTGCATTTAAAGGTGACTGTGTGTCAGATGACTCATAGAATGAAGTAACCACTGCTTTCCTTTAAAAGTGACTGTGTGTCAGATGACCTCATGATGAAGTATCGCACTGCTTTAAAGTGGAACTGTGTCCTCAATGAAACTCATGAAAATGAAGATCACACTGCCTTACAGTGACCCGTTGTCAGACTTGCCTCATGAATGAATTTTCACAACTGCTTTAAAGTGACGGGTCTCAGATGACTCAATGATGAAGTTAATCGCCACTGCTTTAAAGTGACTGTGTCTTTCAATACTCATGATGAAGTATCACACTGCTTTTAAAGGTGACGTGTTCCCTCAGATGACTCATGATGAAGTATCGCACTTGCTTTTAAAGTGACTGTGTGTCAGATGAACCTCATGGATGAAGTAATCCTCACTGCTTTAAAGTGACTGTGTCCTCAGATGACCTCCATGATGAAGTATCACACTGCTTTAAAAGGTTGACTGTGTGTCAAGATGAACTCATTGAAAAGTATCGCAACTGCTTTAAAGTAACTATGTCTCAGATACTCAGTTGGAGAAGTTATCACACTTTGCTTAAAGTGACTTGTGTCTCAGATGACTCATGGATGAAGTATCACACTGCTTTAAAAGTGACTGTGTGTCAGAATGACTCATGATGAAGTATCGCAACTGCTTAAAGTGACTGTGTCTCAAGATGACTCCATGACTGAAGGTATCGCCTCTGCTTTAAAGTGACTGTGTCCTCAGATGACTCAATGATTGAAGTATCACACTGCATTAAAGTGACTTGTGTCTCAGATGACTCATGAATAAGTAATCAAACGCTTTAAAGTGACTTATGGCCGCCAGATGACTTTCAAATGATAAAGGATCACACTGCTTTACAATACTATGTCTCAGATGACTCATCGATGAAGTAATCGCACTGCGTTTAAAGTGACTGATGTCTCAGATTGACTCATGATGAAGTATCACAACTTGCTTTAAAGTGACTGATGGATCTCAGATTGACTCATATGAAGTATCACACTGCTTTAAAGGTGACTGTGTCTCGAGATGACTAAAGTGAATGTGTGTCAATGCTCAATGATGGAAGTACAAACTGCTTTAAAGTGACTTTGTGGTTCAAAAGATGACTCATGATGAAGTAATCGCACTCCTTTAAAGTGACTTGGTGTCAGATGGCTCCATGAATGAAGTATCACACTGCAATTTTAAAGTGGACTGTGTGTCAGATGACTCATATGAATAAGTCCAACACTGCATTTAAAGTTACGTGTGTTTCAAAGATGACTCATGATGAAGTATCACACTGCTTTAAAGTGACTGAGTGTCAGATTGACACATGATGAAATATCGCACTGCCTTTTAAAGTGTACTTGGTGTGTCAGATGACTCATAAGAATGAAGTATCCACACTGCTTTTAAAAGTGACCTGGTTGTCCCCTCAGATGACTCATGAATGAAGTATCGCACTGCTTTTAAAGTTGAACTGGTGTCTCAGATGACTCATGATGAAGTATCGCAACTGCTTTAAAGTGACTGTGTGTCAGAATGTCCGTCATGTATGAATATCAACACTGCTTTAAAGTGGACTGTTGTCATATGACTCCATGAATTTGAAGTATCACAACTGCTTTAAAGTGGACTGGTTGTCTCAAATGACTCATGATGAAGTAATCACACTGCTTTAAATTGACCCTGTGTCCATCAGATGACTCATGAATGAGTATCGCACTGCTTTAAAGTGACTGTGTTCAGATGTCTCATGAATGAAGTATGACACTTGCTTTTAAAAGTGCAGAGTGTCCAGATGACCTCATGATGAAGTTAGTCGCACTGCTTTAAAAGTGACTGTGTGGTCAAAGATGACGACCTGATGAAGTAGCAACACTGCTTGAAAGTGACTGTGTCCTCAGATACAACATGCTTGAAAGTATCGCACTGGCTTTAAAAGTGACTGTTCTCAGATGACTCAATGATTGAAGTAATCGCACTGCTTTAAAAGTGACTGTGTCCTCAGAATGACTCATGATGGAATACACACTGCTTTAAAGTGACTGTTCTCAAAGACTCATGCTTTGAAGTACACACTGCTTGAAGTGACTGTGTCTCTAATACTTACCATGATGAAGTATCACACTGCATTTAAAGTGACTGTGTTGTCCAGATGACTCATGATGAAGTATCCCACCTCGTTTGCTTTTTAAAGTGACTGTGTGTCAGATTGACCTCATGATGAAGCGTATCACACTGCATTTAAAGTGACTGTGTGTCAAGATGACTCATGATGAAGTAATCACACTGCGTTTAAAGTTGACTGTGTGTCAGATGACTCATGATGAAGTAATCGCCAACTGCTTTAAAGGTGACTGTTGTGCCAAATGACTCATTATGAAGTGAATCGCCACACTGCTTTAAAGTGACTGTGTGTCAGATGACTCATGAATGAAGTAATCGCACTGCTTTAAAGTTGACTTGTTTGTGGTCAGATGACTCATGATGAAAGTAATCGCACTGCTTAAAAGTGACCTGTTGTCTGAATGACTCAAATGAATGAAGTATCGCACTGCTTTAAAGTGACTGTGGTTGTCAGATGACTCAAATGATAAGTATCTGACTGCCTTAAAGTGACTGTGTGTCAATGGACTACATTGATGAAGTATCGCACTGCTTTAAACGTGACTGTGTTGTCAAAGAATGACTCAATGATGAAGGTAATTCCGCCACAGCTTAAAGTTTAAAGGACTTGTTGTCAAATGACTCATGATGAAAGTATCCGCACTGCATTTAAAGTGACTTGGTGTCCTCAGATACTCAATGATGAAGTATCGCACTGCTTTAAAAGTGACTGTGTGTCCAGATGACTCATGATGAAGTATCCTGCACTGCTTTAAAGTGACTGTGTTCTCAAGGCTCATGATGAAGTATCCGCACTGCCTTTAAATGACTGGTTCAGATGACTCATGAAGGAAGTATCGCACTGCTTTAAAGTGACTGTGTTTGTCATATTGACTCATGATGAAGTAATCGCACTGCTTTAAAAGTGACTGATGTGTCCAAGATGGACTCATGGATGAAGTATCGCACTGCTTTAAAGTGACTGTGTGGTCCAGATGACTCATGATGAAGTATCTCACTGCTTTTAAAGTGACTATGTTGTCAGATGTCCTCATGATGAATGTATCACACTGCCTTTAAAGTGACTGTGGTGCTTCAATGACTCATTGAATGAAGTATCTCACTGCTTTAAAGTGAACTGTGTTCAATGACTCATGATGAAGTATCGCACTGCTTTGTGACTTGGTGTCAAGATGACTCCATATGAAGTAATCAGCACTCCGCTTGAAAAGTGACTGTGTGTCAATGACTCAATGTATGAAGTATCGCACTGCTTTAAAGTGACTGAGTGTCAATTTGACTTCAGTTTGAAGTATCGCTCTGCTTTAAAGGACTGTTGTGTCAGATGACTCATGATGGGAAGTATCAGCACTGCTTTGAAAGTTGACTGGTGTGTCAATAGACTCATATAAGTATCCCGCACTGGCTTTTAATGTGACTGTGTGTCAGATGACCTCATGATGAAGTATCGCACTTGCATTAAAGTGCCTTGTGTGTCAGATACGCAATTAAATGAAAGTATCGCACTGCTTTTAAATGTCTGTGTTCAGATAACTCATGATGAAGTATCGCACGCTTTAAAGTGACTTTGTGTGTCTGATTGAACCTCCAAATGAAGTTCGCACTGCATTAAAGTGACTGTGTTCCAGATGACTTCATATGAACGTGAATCGTACTGCTTGAAAGTGACTGTGAGTCCAATTGTCTTTCAATGGAGAAAAACGCAAACAGCTTTAAAGTGACTGTGTGTCAGATACACATGATGAAGTATCCGCAAGCTTGAAATGACTGTTGTCAGATGAACTCATGAATGAAGTAGCGTCACTGCTTTAAATAGTGACTGGTGTGTCCAATAAGACTCATGATGGAAGTATCGCACTGCTTTAAAGTGACTGGTGTTCAGATGACTCATGATGAAGTAATCGCACTTTGCTTGAAAGTGACCTGTGGTGTCAATGACTTTTCAAAAATGAGAAGTATCGCCCTGCTTTAATGACTGTGTGGTCAGATGACTCATGATGAAGTATCACACTGCTATTACAGTGACTTTGTGTGGGCAATGACTCAATGATAAGTATCACACTGCTTGAAAGGGACTGTGTCTCAGATGGACTCATGATGAAGTATCCACACGCTTAAAGTGGACTGTGTTCTTTCAAAGATGACTCAAGATGGAAGTACTCACTGCTTTAAAGTGACCTTGTCAGAATTGACTCAGAATGAAGTAGTCGCACCTGCTTGAAAAGTGACTGGTGTCTCAGATAAACTCAATGATGAAGTATCGCACTGCTTTAAACAAGTGACTTGTCTCAGATGACTCATGATGAAGTTCGCAACGCTTTAATGACTGGTCCTCAGATTGACTCTGAATGAAGTATCGCACTGCTTTAAAAACGTGACTGTGTGTCGAGATGACTCATGAATGAAAGTATCGCCTCTGCTTTAAAGTTGACTGTGTCTCAGATACTCATGATGAAGTATCACACTGCAAACTGCTTTAAAAGTGACTGTGTCCTCAAAATGATGGCTCATGATGAAGTATCGCACTGCTTTAAAGTGACTGTGTCTCAGATGACTCATGATGAAGTATCACACTGCTTTAAAGTGACTGTGTCTCAGATGACTCATGATGAAGTATCGCACTGCTTTAAAGTGACTGTGTCTCAGATGACTCATGATGAAGTATCGCACTGCTTTAAAGTGACTGTGTCTCAGATGACTCATGATGAAGTATCTCACTGCTTTAAAGTGACTGTGTCCTCAAAATTGACTCATGATGAACGTACTGCACTGCTTTCAAAGTGCTGTGTCCGTCAGATGACTCATGATGAAGTATCGCACTGCTTTAAAGTGACTGTGTCTCAGATGACTCATGATGAAGTATCGCACTGCTTTAAAGTGACTGTGTCTCAGATGGCTCATGATGAAGTATCTCACTGCTTTAAAGTGACTGTGTCTCAGATGACTCATAAGAGTATCCACACGCTTTAAAGTGACTGTGTCAGATGGCTCATGATGAAGTATCTCACTGCTTTAAAGTGACTGTGTCTCAGATGACTCATGATGAAGTATCTCACTGCTTTAAAGTGACTGTGTCTCAGATGACTCATGATGAAGTATCGCACTGCTTTAAAGTGACTGTGTGTCAGATGGCTCATGATGAAGTATCCACTGCTTTAAAGTACTGTTCTCAGATGCTCCGTGATGAGTATCTCACGCTTTAAAGTGACAGTGTCTCAGATGGACTCATGATGAAGTATCGCACTGCTTTTAAAAAAGTGACTGTGTGTCAGATGGCTCTAGAAGTATCGCTCTGCTTTAAAGTGACTGTGGTGTCAGAATTTACTCATTGATGAAGTATCACACTGCTTAAGTGACCTGTGTCCTCAGAATGGCTCTGATGAAGTATCTCACTGCTTTTAAAGTGACTTGTGTCAGATGGCTCATGAGCAAGTATCGCCCACTGCTTTAAAAGTGACTGTGTCTTCAGATGGCTCATGATGAAGTAATCTCCACTGCATTAAAGTGACTGTGTCTCAGATGACTCATGATTAAAGTATCCGCACTGCTTTTAAAAGTGACTGTGGTCCTAGATGGGGCTCCATGAATGAAGTATCTCACTGGCTTTTAAAAGTGACTGTGTCTCAGATGACTCATGATGAGTATCGCACTGCTTTAAAAGTGACGTGTCTCAGATGACTCATGATGAAGTATCGCACTGCTTTAAAGTGACTGTGTCTCAGATGACTCATGATGAAGTATCTCACTGCTTTAAAGTGACTGTGTCTCAGATGACTCATGATGAAGTATCAGCACTGCTTTAAAGTGACTGTGTCTCAGATGACTCATGATGAAGTATCGCACTGCTTTAAAGTGACTGTGTCTCAGATGGCTCATGATGAAGTATCTCACTGCTTTAAAGTGACTGTGTCTCAGATGACTCATGATGAAGTATCGCACTGCTTAAATGAACTGAGTCCTGATGGCTCATGATGAAGTATCTCACGCTTTAAAAGTGACTGTGTCTCAGATACTTCATGAAAGAAGTATCGCACTGCTTTTAAAGTGACTGTGTCTCAGATGGCTCATGATGAAGTATCGCACTGCTTTTAAATGACTGTGTCTCAGAATGGGCTTCATGATAAGTATCACTCCCCTTTAAAGTGACTGTGTGTCAGATGACTCATGATGAAGTATCGCACTGCTTTAAAGTGACTGTGTGTCAGATGACTCATGATGAAGTATCACACTGCTTTAAAGTGACTGTGTGTCAGATGACTCATGATGAAGTATCTCACTGCTTTAAAGTGACTGTGTGTCAGATGACTCATGATGAAGTATCACACTGCTTTAAAGTGACTGTGTCTCAGATGACTCATGATGAAGTATCGCACTGCTTTAAAGTGACTGTGTCTCAGATGACTCATGATGAAGTATCACACTGCTTTAAAGTGACTGTGTGTCAGATGGCTCATGATGAAATATCTCACTGCTTTAAAGTGACTGTGTGTCAGATGACTCATGATGAAGTATGACACTGCTTTAAAGTGACTGTGTCTCAGATGACTCATGATGAAGTATCACACTGCTTTAAAGTGACTGTGTCTCAGATGACTCATGATGAAGTATCACACTGCTTTAAAGTGACTGTGTGTCAGATGACTCATGATGAAGTATCACACTGCTTTAAAGTGACTGTGTCTCAGATGACTCATGATGAAGTATCACACTGCTTTAAAGTGACTGTGTCTCAGATGACTCATGATGAAGTATCGCACTGCTTTAAAGTGACTGTGTCTCAGATGGCTCATGATGAAGTATCTCACTGCTTTAAAGTGACTGTGTCTCAGATGACTCATGATGAAGTATCACACTGCTTTAAAGTGACTGTGTGTCAGATGACTCATGATGAAGTATCTCACTGCTTTAAAGTGACTGTGTGTCAGATGACTCATGATGAAGTATCGCACTGCTTTAAAGTGACTGTGTGTCAGATGACTCATGATGAAGTATCACACTGCTTTAAAGTGACTGTGTGTCAGATGACTCATGATGAAGTATCACACTGCTTTAAAGTGACTGTGTCTCAGATGACTCATGATGAAGTATCACACTGCTTTCAAAGATGACTGTCTCAGAAATGACTCATGATGAAGTATCACACTGCTTTAAAGTGACTGTGTCTCAGATGACTCATGATGAAGTATCTCACTGCTTTAAAGTGACTGTGTCTCAGATGACTCATGATGAAGTATGACACTGCTTTAAAGTGACTGTGTGTCAGATGACTCATGATGAAGTATTACACTGCTTTAAAGTGACTGTGTGTCAGATGGCTCATGATGAAGTATCACACTGCTTTAAAGTGACTGTGTGTCAGATGACTCATGATGAAGTATCACACTGCTTTAAAGTGACTGTGTCTCAGAGTGACTGTGTCTCAGATGACTCATGATGAAGTATCACACTGCTTTAAAGTGACGGTGTGTCAGATGACTCATGATGAAGTATCGCGCTGGTTTAATGTGACTGTGTCTCAGATGACTCATGATGAAGTATCGCACTCCTTTAAAGTGACTGTGTCTCAGATGTCTCATGATGAAGTATCGCACTCCTTTAGTAGCCTGATATCGATCTATATTGCTGGACAGAAGCATGACATGTGTTTCATTTTTATCGGATTTAGTAACTATATGGAAATTCTCAGTCATTGCAGATATGCTAATGAGTTAAGTGGCGGTCGCAGTGTCACTGTTTGCGGGTTTAACTTTAGAAAAACACGCGGTACTACGCCATAAAAAAGTACTTCAACAACAGTAAAACAGCGAGCTATCTTACCGTTTCAGCGTAATACATGTGTTGTTTCTTTTTTGTGCTATATGTGTGTTATTTAAAAGTTTTTGTATACTTTATAAACTATTAACTGTTATGTATTAATATGAGTCCTTTGTTATGTATGTTGATATTTTGCGCAATGATATACATGTAGTAGGGGACGGGATTTCCCATGGACGTTTTTCTTGAATAACCAATCGGATTAAAGCTTACATTCTGAACTTTACATAGGTCAATGGCTCGATAAAATCCGACATTGGACAGCGAAATGATGATGATTTAAAGCAGAAACATTGTTTTTGACAGTTACATACTGTTTTAATCATCTTGAGCCATCGATATTATTAATCAGTGTCCATTTTACTTAAAAAAACAAAACTAATCTATAACGAATTCAGTAAAACAGTTCGCGCGGAAATCCAAACTTTCCAAAGAGGTGCTAGCAATTTTTTGATAATTACACGTCGTGTGCGCATAGGCTGCCGACAGTCTTGCGACTTGACGTTACACAGCATATACAGTACGATACACTTCACAAAGGAAACGTTGTCTTGAGTTTGAATAAGGATAATACTTATCTCTAGATTATTTGTATTATGAATTAAAAAAAGTATATTTAAATAATTAGATATTAATTTAAATAAATATTTCGGCATCATTTACTCAATAAATTGAAATTGAATGTATAGCTGCAATGAAAGTGAAAGTAGAACGTTTTTGTTATATCCTCAAGTTACAAACCGCTGAGGATTCCTATTTGAATTGGAAAATGATATGAATTTTAAATTTAGGAGACTGTGTCAGGAGAAAATGGACTGATGACATATGTCACCAGTCTAGTTCCTGAGCTATTACTGTGACAGGAAAGTAAGTCAAGGGGTATATAATTTCCGTAATTCCGTCCGTCCACGTTAAAGAGTTTGGGTACCCATTATCTCTCTGACGGAAAGTCGAATCGACCTCAAACTTCATATACTTCCTTTTCATCAACCATGTTTTCATTCCGTACCACACTCATGCGGCCTTCATGTCCAAGGTCAAGGTGAAATTACTTTGAACAATCATGTTTGTCAAGATAAATATTGTTTTTGCATCATTGATATACTGATTCGACGAATATATTGATTTTAAATGGAGTAATATGATATTTTGTGTGAAATATTAAAATGGTTGCCATAACAAGCAATATTATTAAACGTTCACATGTTAAGTGTATTGCATTGATTTTCAAAAAGTAAACACCTTTTCAACAAATACTAGTTTTGTGTTTCACAATATTGGTTACTATGGTAATGCATATATATGTCAGAACTAGTGTATAATAACATATGCCAAAGCAATATATCCTGTGAGTATATATAGTCGGAAAATTATTGAGCAAGTGAAACTTGTATGTAGCTGACCATTTGAATAGTTGCTGTCTCAACTACTGACAAGTTGCAATACATCTATTCCGCATCCCTCCTGGTGCCAATTCTTAAGACTACAATGTACTTTCCAACAAATTAATTCTTAGTATATGTGTCCTCCACAAGCACGTACTGCGATGGATTTCAGGACTTTCAGTCCTTTGATTGGAGTAGCGAATAGTGCAGATCGTGATCAGAATGTGATCTGGATCTACACTGGAGGCGAACCCTACATGCCCCATTTCTCCAGCCACTGCCACCTCTCGGACTATTTAAGCAGACAAAATGCGGACGAAATGTTTTTGAAAATCACCGACAATAATGTAACGCAGTTGCCCTTCTCTTACGTACTAATTTGCCTGGCCGTATTTTTACTATACAGGTTTAGAAATGTCTCCCATTTTGTTCAGCAACATCAGTCTTGTTGGCTGGACATTAATTCGTAAATGGATATTAATATGTGTACACCCGTACTTGAATTAATGAGACTTTCTCCCGAATTCCGTTGTCATGGTAATGGTAATCTGCCCATATGACTATGGCGTCTCCTATGGAACTGGATAATTAATCAGCCCGCCCGTTGTGAAGCCTGGTTGCGTCAGTCGCGCCTTGAACATCGAGTCAAACATGGCCAGCACATTTCGACCAACGTTTTGGACATTTTTTGATAGCTTTAAGAATTCTAGTGCTGATAGCGCGCGGCTCTAAGTTTATATAAGTTGTTAAATACTATACGATCATGGACTTTGTTTGAGAAGTGTTTTATTAATAAAATAGTGTTAAGTAAATGTATATGTCTTCAACTGTTTCGAAGAACGATATCTAGGTTCGAACCACCACCTATCGGGCCGGTTATGCCATAATAAATGCAACAGCCCATGTTATTGACTTATACTTACAGTTGCATTTTTGATAGTTTAAAATTATGCAAATAGCCAAATATAGCTTTAAAATTAAGAATCAACCTGTTCACTGCGTTTTGTCGCAATCCATGGAACAGCGACGTTGCCGGGCAATAACCTGTTGTTTCAATACAAATAGTTCAATGGGTAGTCAAGGTCTGCACCCACAGGCGGCCATATTTAGTATCTTTAGTCAACACATTCCGGCCCACATTGTGTACACGTCACAAATGTGTGTGACTGCTGTAGCTGACGGGAGGTACTTCCTAAATGTTTGGAACTTGAATATTCACATTTGTTGTCAAATTCCCCGCCATTTTTCCCGGTCCACACTGTGTACACGTCAGAAATGGACATTGTTACTGCTGTCGCTGACGGGAAATACTTCCTAACCACTTAGAAATGAAATAATCCCAGTTTCCAAAGATTCGCGCCACAACTCTTGGGGTTTTCAGCGCGCCAATCATGCGTTACGTGACCCGGAAGTACAACGTACCAGAGCACTTGTTCCCGAGCCTAGACCCACGGAAGGAATCGAGGGTGAACGAGTATTTGTACTGGCATCACGTGAATATCAGGCTGCCGAGCGTCATGGTTTTCAGGCACCGGGTATGCTAACTAGAACATGATTTATCAGGAAACGCGCTTTGCGTTGACCGAATACGTCCCGATTGATAGCAAATTGCCGCATTCTGAATTGACTAGCTACGGATATCCGGATTACGAGATTGAGAACTGACATTGTATTGGTTGTACGGCGTCACATGACGCTACCGAATGGCGTCAGTGTAATGACGTAAAACAAGACTGGGTTATTTGTACGAAAACCACACCATTTGTGTTCGTTGACTGATAAATAGAATACCATGCTAGGGCTGTACATGTTTGATATCATGTTTGTCCGGCTCGGCTCGGAAACGGCAGGAATTCTGAGGTTCAGCCTTGCCTGATACATTAGCCTGGTATTATCTATGTCCATCAGGTTCGGCTCTGAAACGGTAGGAATTCCTCGGTAAACTTGGGAATTCCTACGCGTTTCCCAGCCTTGCCTGATAGACTCGATATGAAAAGACAATAGCCTGATAGTATATATTCCCACCAGGTTCGGCTCAGGCCTGATAAATTAGCCTTGCCTGATAAACTCGATATGAAAATACAGCAGCCTGGTATTCTCTATGCATGCAGTTATGCCGGTAACCGTGGCTTCCATAGACAGCCATTGATCGGTGGATCTAGCCGAACCTCACTTAGCCGGACGGTAGCAGAATCCATCTAACATTTGTGTTTTGTAATAGAGCATCTTACATGAGTGATGATGTAATATGATATTTATTTAACAGGTTTACTGATTTCATATTAAACGAGGCTATGCCGAGTTTCTCAAGAAACTAGTCGTCACAAATGTTAGATTTTATTTATTGCATGAACATATCATCATACATTGAAAGCATACTAGTCACCAAACCTGTTTTCTGTAACAGGCTAATTTGCACATTTATTACACTAGTCTATTATGATTTTATTACACAGTGTTAATACACTGCGAGAATATTATGGAAGAAATGCATTTATTATACTCCTTGTCTGGATTCATAAGAAACTCGGCCTAGCCTCGTTTATCATTAAGCCAGTAAATTGGTTTAACTACTATCATAGATATGTTCGTCATGTAACAGCTGGAAAGAATGACTGATTTAAGGCTATATGATAGCTTCATGGGTTAATATTTACGTGAATATACTGATATATATGAAACAGTATGCATGTACGCCATCTAACAATAGTTTGTATCGCATGCTATGTCCGTTTGCTGAGAGGCCAGTTGGCTCAATGCAATACATTTCTTCGTCTTCAAATGGAAAACGTGAGTTTATTGCGATGGAGCGCAATCGAATTCCCTTTGGTGTTTATTTTTCGTTTCAGTTTATCAACACCGTCAGAGGACGGCCAGTGAAAATCGTGTCACGAATCGTAGCCGACTATTTTCTTTATCATCCATTATTTGTAACACGGGTCACACAATACTATACAGTACAGACTATCGAATAGGTATTCGTGTGTGAAATATCGCTCCCGTGGAATACACCGCTGGAGAGAATAGCTCTTTGTCCGAAATCGTGCACGGACCACCAGTATTGGATTTTGCACTGGTTATATCTGGGTGATTTACACTGTTTATGCAGACTTGGATGCTAGCCTAATTACCTAGTAGGTCATATCTACTTATGACTGAAGTATTTCAGATTAATTCACCAGATATCTCATGAGCTAGACTGACTGTTAGAACATTAGTCCACTTACGCAAAATTGTAAGCCAAATGTTGGCACAGAGATTTTATGCTGACAGGCAGACTACGGTAGGAAAGTTGCACGCTAGTGTTGCCGTACATATATTACCTCAAACCATATTCTAACAGTCGGACACTCAATATATTCTTGTGAACACATTGGATCGCAAGCAATCACTGGGGAAAAAAAAGTAACCCCAGTCACCGCATATATTCATATTACGATTAGGTCGTATTGACAGGATATCAAAAATGTTTCACGGCACCGTGTTTCATGGCACATACGCGCCTGTTGACGGGATAAAGAACATGTTGTGCCTACTGAGTGGGCATGTACCTTTAAACTCACAATACACTAGTGTAATCAATATACAAATGAGCCCGCCGCTATGGAAAACACGTTAGGTCATCAGAACAGCTTCAACGTACGATGGAGTACTTATGCAATAACGTAATGTATTATATACCTACCCATGAAATACTTAGTTATACGATGTAAATAAAAGTCATATGTTCTCATCGATGAAATAAACATCTTCCGGTGAAAATACGACTACTTCCGCTATCTATATTCATAACGCGCACCTGCAGTGCGGACTGCAAATAGGCTGCAAATACACATTCATTACCGTATACAGTCTAAAAAAATGCTAATTTCCATGGAGCGGTATATAATAAACAGAATATTCATATTTTTGCAACGAATATGACACATATGTTCATCTCATGGTGTGAAATGTCCATATTTCACTCGTGCCTAACGGCACTCGTGAAATATGGACATTCCACACCACTCGATGAACATATGTCATATTCGTTGCAAAAATATGAATATCCTCTATATATTCATCCGGGATGGATGATTTAATGTGACATTTATTTAGCTCGTTGATTGATGTCATAAGAAACTTTTCCTACGAAATCAGTAAATTCGCTTAACAAATGTCGTATTAACTGAACACCATATGTAGCCTCTATATATAATATCAGAATATAAAAACGCTGATCTGGATCTACACTGGTCACAAAATCCATAAGCCCCATTTCTCCAGTCCCTGCCACATATATGATTAAGAATTTTAAGACATACGGAACGGCGTCAGAAACGCAACACCTACATGCGTGAGTGTCGCGTCTGAATTCGCTCAGTCAGTATAATATAACATTTCGTTTAAACCACATTTATTATATAATAAATTAGCCAACAAACATATATGCTTTTATTGCATACATTGGGGTTTAACAATGTAATAACACAGTGTAATAAAACTCATACTACAGTTGTGTAATAAATATGAAAATGAACCTGCTACAGAAAACATGTTAGATAATCAATAAAGTTTCACAGTATGATGATGTGCTTATACAATAAATATAATTAAACAATTACAATGTATGTTGATTTAGTGTGTTATTTATTAAACTATTTGAGTGATTTCAAAAGAAACTCGGCCTAGCCTGTATTTTATGAAATCAATAAACTCCTTTAATAAATATCATATTAAATCACCACTCATGTCATATCTGTCAAAACACGAACAAAGACGAGCTTCGTGTGTATATTTGTTTCTGATAATGATCAAATATATGTGAAGTTTGCGAAGCCACGTACACTGACTGTATATTTTTGTCGGTAAATATTCTGTTTTGATTTTGTAATTTTCCTTCTTCCCTACACATGAGATATGGGATTGATAACCGACCGAAAATGACATTAGCTGATGATAAACCATTAAACATAATTATATAGATAAATAAATAAATACTACCTATTAGTAATCTTGTGGCGCTAATCTAGTTTCAGTAGTTTGAGTACTTTGATTGTATTCGCACCAACACTGTGGAATACTTGGGGCAATTTACTGAACTCTCCATCAGCCATTCAAATATTCTCTCTCGATTCTGAATTGGGTACAATCACAGGACCGGATAAGACAGATGATGTAACATGACATTTATTACACGAGTTTACGGATTTACTGATGCTCTGCATATCCTAGTTTCTTATGAAATCGGTCAACGCGTCAGTCAATAAGTTTAATAAGTATCCCATCATATTACATTAACATAAATGTTAGATTCTCTACTGTCGACGCACCATGTGTTCTGTACTTGTCTCGTGTGTATACGGTATTTATTACTCTAGTGTATTAAGAGTGTATTAAACTTGCGAGTTTGAATACACGGTGTTCTTACAATACAAAAGACAATTTTATGAAATAATCAGTAAATAGTGCAAGGTGACAATACGTATAAATACTATCGTTAACTTTTACTTTACAAAGTCAGTTATTTTAATAATTTTGCTCTGGATTCCGCCAATATTTGACGTCCTCAGCGGACTATTTTTGCACATTCATGTTGGACAACGTGATACGGTAGCTTTTATCAAATCCGGGATCATATCTTTTATCTGGGCTGTAGACTGTCACGTGGTGGGTGAATACGCATACAATGTGGTCTGCCACGAGGTAATGGGACTACCTGTGTTTAACACTTGGAACGCGGGAAACGAAAATTGTCGTCTGCTGTTTGGTATTTTGGCATGTTTCTCAATGGAAACATGGTATGGCAGCACATGAGGATCGGGTCCTTTGGGAATGATTCTATCTACGGTGTTGTAAATAATTGTTTTTAGTTAAGTGAAATGGAACTAAACAGCAGACGACAATATTTAATTCAGACTTGAAAGGGTTGGTAGTGTGAAAGTGTGGTAGTGTCAACAACTGCATAGCAAACAGTGTAGCCCCAGATCAGACTGCGCACATGCGCAGGCTGATCTGAGGCTAAACTGGTTGCACACGAAATTAGGGAAGTTTTTCCTCGCCATGCTTGTGTTACGTCATTCGTTTGTTGTAGATACGGCATGTCGGTGGGTAAATCTTTCAATTGATTTTGAAACGTCGGACAGTAAACACGCATATTACAGAGTGCACGTTTGGATATAACCAGAGACATAGAAAACTTAAAATCATTTATTCAAAATGGCTTGCGTTGGTGGCTCGAATTTTATTGGAAAGACGTGGAAGGTGGACGGGAAATACAAATGTAACCCGTGTAAAGAATCCGGGTCTACCAAAGACGCCATCATACGTTGTCGGAACTGTGACGAATTTATGTGCGAGTCTTGCGCATCACTTCACAAGGCGTTCAAACTGTCGCGAGATCATGTATTGGCTGTACTAAGTGACATGGGAACTGAAGGACGAGCCGGCGCACGTAAGCTCTCCCTACTACACTGTGCCGACCATGAGGGTAAATTGGCGGATTTATATTGTAAGAAACACGAAGAAATCTTCTGTAGTTCTTGCAGGTTGGCGAAGCACAGAAAATGCAAGGTGGTGTCCTTACGTGACATGGCAATGGCGGCTACATCAGGCCAACAACTGTCCGCTGCTGTCGAGTCGATGACCGCTATGAAAAGCAAGATTGAACTCTCAAAGGTGACAGGGAGAAATCTATTGAAGCTTTAACAAACCTGGAAAGGTCGAGTATCGCAGATATCCAAGCGTTCAAAATTAAATTGATAGCACTGATAGAGCGGCTTGAAAGGGAAATGCTTGAAGCTGTGAAGAAGGTCGTTGAACCAAAAATGGCCGTTCTGCGTGAGCATGTTAATACGTGTGATGTCCTATTGCCACAGGTGTCTGCTAACATGAAGGACGCCGATGACGCGACATCAGTCGATGATCACATGACGAGTGTGCTTGTCGCTCACAGACTGCGTAAGACTCGACGTACGGCGGAAACAGCACTAGCCGACATAGAACCGAAGGTAGATCGAGTTCACTTGACATTTGTACCGGCACCCACCCTATCCGATTGCTTGACAAGCGTCGATCGGTTTGGCACACTGCATGTTACTCCCGTACTGGCGACATCGCTATCTGTCTCGTCCGACAGTCTACATGTATCAAAGCCTCTTACCGATATGCAAGTTTTCACGTCCGACAGTCCACATGTATCAAAGCCTACCGATATGAAAGTTGTCTCGTCCGACAGTCTACATGTATCAAAGCCTACCGATATGCAAGTTGTCACGTCCGACAGTCCACATGTATCAAAGCCTACCGATATGAAAGTTTTCACGTCCGACAGTCCACATGTATCAAAGCCTACCGATATGCAAGTTTTCACGTCTGACTGTCCACATGTATCAAAGCCTACCGATATGAAAGTTGTCTCGTCCGACAGTCTACATGTATCAAAGCCTACCGATATGCAAGTTGTCATGTCCGACAGTCCAAATGTATCAAAGCCTACCGATATGAAAGTTGTCTCGTCCGACAGTCCACATGTATCAAAGCCTACCGATATGCAAGTTTTCACGTCCGACAGTCCACATGTATCAAAGCCTCTTATCGATATGCAAGTTGAAAGGTCAAAACGGATAGCCACGGGGTCTAACAGTATAACCGGTTCAGCAATATTGGCGGATGGACAGGTGGTATTAGTTGGCCAATCAAATAACCAAGTTATTCTGCTGGATAAAATGTTATCCATCAAATCAAAATTGAAGTTAGCAGACAAGCCCTGGGGCGTGGCCGCGGGCGTTTCCGGTGACGTCATCGTGACGTTGTCGTGGAGTAAGAAGCTGCAGTGGATCGACGTGGGCCGCGTACTCCGGGCGGGCCGCACCGTCACCACCGATGGGCCGTGTTACGGTGTGGCTGTCCACGCCGGGGAGGTGTACACCACCGTGGGGGACTGGGGCTACTACGTCCTGGTGCTGGGTGGACGCGGGGAGACGATACGGCGGATTGAGCTGGACGCCAGTGGTTACTCCACGTATGTATGGCCACACTACGTTACCGTAAGCCCGCGAGGTTTGGTTTTCATATCCGACTGTAATCAACATCGCGTCACGTGCTTCACCCCAGCAGGAGACGTCGTGTACGACACTAAACCCAGGGACATACGTGATCCATACGGAATGTTAACAGACGACAGTGGAAACCTGATTGTCTGCTGTCGGGCGTCTAACAACATTGTCGTGCTGGGAAAGGACGACCGCCGCCGCCGCAAGACATTCCTGTCGTCTGCAGACGGCGTGACGTCGCCGACTTCCATATCGTACAGACGGAGTGACAACACGCTTATCGTCACAATGGCGGATAACACACCCAGTTGTATCGCATACAAACTCAAATAAGGCACATTTGTTGTATAGAACGGGCTTTCACAGTGTAATAACACGGTGTATTAAAACCATAATAAACTAGAGTAATAAACATGAAAACGAGACCGCTATGGAAAAGGCATAGGGCCGTTTCTTATGAAGTTGGTAAACTATTTAATAAATATCGTATAGTATTTTGTTAATTTCATTTAATTGTTAGATTATATTCAGTGCACAAGCACATCATCATATATTGAAGTTATAGCGATCTTATTTGAATATGTATTCCTCGAGTGGATGGATTATGCCACTGTAACTTTAATAGTCTAAGAGAGACAACTGCGATTGGCGTTATGTAATAGCGATAACCGTTGTTATCCTCCTTGGTGTAGTGGTATTGGCGTATGTTGCCCCTAATTTTATTCACATGTGAAAGACTCGGACATATGACACCAAACAAATGCCTAAAAAAGAAAATCCCATTACCCACCCACTTGGTCTCGTACAGTACCATCTTCTATATAGAAAGGTGATAAACAATATGGCTATTATAGAAAGAGCCCTATCTTCTCCGACTCGCACAAACACAATAAACTCGATTAAATGTATGACTTCTGTCTCTGGCAATCGAAAAAGGTATTAGGTGTGTGAATATACTCACTTCAAATCGCTGTTTCCAGCATTTATTCAGTTATTCGCATTTTGCATACCCCATCCAAAGCGAAATGTGCATGTACGAAAGAATCTCAAACAGAATTTGTGGCCGTCCGGCGTGGATTATCGGTCATATTTGGCCGATAGCTGATCGCCAGCTCAAACTAATTTCGTGCACCATGCCTATATACATTAGTAACTCTCAGGTGTTATAAACATTTATTAGCCAACCCGTATTATCACGTGACTCAATAATAGATACAACGGGGTTCAGAAATATTGTACACATCTACAATTAAATTCCGTTTTATTATTCAGTTCCATCACATTCCGAGCATGTCTGAGGCCCAGTGCCTTTAACGACTTCAGAAGGCTTACATGGTCTATAGTATCCAAGTCCCAATCATCCTGTCGACCCCGCCGGCGGAATTGGGTGGTTCAGACTAGGGTTAGTCATGTTGAGTTTGGTGCCAGGCTCGGGAACATAATCCCTGTGAGTTTTATTGCACTTCAGTAGTTCTGCTACCTTTCGGATATTTTTCTCCAAAACGTCGACGTTGTCCGAAAATTCTGAAAGAAAATCAGGAATTGTCATTTACAATGTTTTATTTTATAATCGTTTTGCCCTTCACGACAAAAAGGGGCTTATTATTTGTTTGACCATTATACATGTACATGTAGCTCTTAACCAACTCGATATATCACACTCATATGACGATTGATTTATTGATTAATTGCATGTTTTTATTTTACTGCGGGTTAACTGTTAGTGTTACAGGCGGTCACTTAGTACTAATCATATTACTTTTAGCAGTGAGGCTAAGTGGCTCTGGTGTCGTGAGGATCTGGCACCAGGTCAGGTTATTCTAATTTCAGGACTGAATATATTTTTTTCTGTAAATATTCAGTTCTGACTTTTGGATTGTCCACCCATCACAACAGGTGCAATATGGGATTCGTCCCCGTTAACCCGATCTAACATGACCTTAGCTGTTGACAGGCCGTTAATATATAAATACATATATAATCCAGGCGGTCACATATTTGCATGTACACGTGTAGAAATGTCTATACAATTATACAATGTCATGTATTCTAACATCGCCTCTTTCATATGTGTATGTACATATACTTGGCCGCGTTAAAAAAGTTGTTGGGGTTTAATTGGGCGGTTAGTATTTGTGATTGGAGAACTTACGCTTACTCATTTGTGACCAGTCCAGCGCCTTATTGGTCAATTTGACTGGATAAACGGGGCTTATGACATTTAGGACCAGTCAAACACCTTACCTGTCAACACGACTGGATAAACGGGGATTATGATATTTAGGACCAGTCTATCACCTTACCTGTCAATATGACAAAATATATGTGCATCAAATATATACGACCACTTAAATCACTCAATTCAGTTTTTATTGCGATTCAGTATATATAATAAATACAACACCAAGTGTTTTATTGACATTAAACATACGCATGATAATAGCCGACTAAATGCAAACTAGTGAATGGTAGTGTTCACAGAGGACTTTATATTTAACACATGAATGATTATAGCTGACTAAATGTAAACTAGTGAATGGAAGTGTTTACAGAGGACTTGATATTTAACATATGAATGATTATAGCTGACTAAATGGAAACTAGTGAATGGAAGTGTTTATGGAGGACTTTATATTTAACATATGCATGAGTATAGCCGACTATCCATGTCACCTCTGGCGTTCCACAAGGGTCAGTCCTAGGTCCGATACTATTCCTCGTTTATATAAACGACTTACCGGAAAGTATCACCTCCCAGGTAAGGCTGTTTGCTGATGACACAGCAATTTATCTCACAATTGATGACCAGCAGACAGACCAAAACACCTTGCAGACTGATCTCAACATTCTACAAGACTGGGAAGCTGCGTGGGACATGGAATTTAATCCCTCTAAATGTTAGGTGATTCAGATTTCCCGGTCTAAAAAGCCAAAACCCACGAGCTACCAGTTACATGGCCAGACGCTTGAGATTGCTGACAGTGCCCGCTACCTCGGCGTCGACATATCCAATAACCTATCCTGGAATAAACACATAAATACTGTTGCAGGTAAGGCTAATCGTACACTCGGCTTCATCAAGCGTAATATTAAGAAGAAATCGCCCAAATTAAGATAGTGCGCCTACAAAACACTTGTCCGCCCCCAACTTGAATATGCTGGCTGTGTCTGGGACCCCCACACAATTTCAAATACTGAAAAACTGGAAAAGTCCAGCGACGTGCCGCTCGTTGGACCGTGAATTGATTACTCAACCTACTCGAGTGTCACAAATATGTTGGAAATGCTGGGATGGAGGCAGCTCGAGCAGCGTCGGGCAGATGCGCGTCTTAACCTATTCTACAAAATAGTACATGGCTTAGTGGCTATTCCCGTCCCTAAGACTATTTCGAACCGAACCACAAAGTTTCCCGCTTCTGTCACTCTATGACATTTAAATAGGTCCATACTCGTGTAGATTACTACAAATATTCATTTTTTCCTCTCACTATAGTGCAATGGAATTCTCTACCAGCGGATGTTGTACTGCAGAAAGATCTTGATTCGTTCAAGCTTTCTGTCAGCCGCATCACGCACCAAAAACCGTAAGTGCATATGGCTGTTTTTAACCACTTTTTATCCTCCTTCACACTTTTAACATTACTTTTACTTTATTTTCCATGCTATTCTACTGTTTGCTATACTTTTACTAATTTGACACCGACGCGCAGTTGCCCGTGTGGCAGAACTAAATAAATAGATAGATAGATAGATAGATAGATAGATAGATAGATAGATAGATAGATAGATAGATAGATAGATAGATAGATAGATAGATAGATAGAGATAGATAGATAGATAGATAGATAGATAGATAGATAGATAGATAGATAGATAGATAGATAGATTAGATATAGATAGATAGATAGATAGATAGATAGATAGATAGATAGATAGATAGATAGATAGTTAGATAGATAGATAGATAGATAGATAGATAGATAGATAGATAGATAGATAGATAGATAGATAGATAGATAGATAGATAGATAGATAGATAGATAGATAGATTAGATAGATAGATAGATAGATAGATAGATAGATAGATAGATAGATAGATAGATAGATAGATAGATAGATAGATAGATAGATAGATAGATAGATAGATAGATAGATAGATAGATAGATAGATAGATAGATAGATAGATAGATAGATAGATAGATAGACTAAATGCAAACTAGTGAATGGAAGTGTTTATAGAGGACTTTATATTTAACATATGCATGAGTATAGCCGACTAAATGCAAACTAGTGAATGGTAGTGTTTATAGGACTTTATATTTAACATATGCATGATTATAGCCTACTAAATGGAAACTAGTGAATGATAGTGTTTACAGAGGACTTGATATTTAACATATGAATGATTATAGCCGACTAAATGGAAACTAGTGAATGGAAGTGTTCACATAGGACTTTATATTTAACATATGAATGATTATAGCCGACTAAATGTAAACTAGTGAATGATAGTGTTTACAGAGGACTTTATATTTAACATATGAATGATTATAGCCGACTAAATGGAAACTAGTGAATGATAGTGTTTACAGAGGACTTGATATTTAACACATGAATGATTATAGCCGACTAAATGTAAACTAGTGAATGGAAGTGTTTACAGAGGACTTGATATTTAACATATGAATGATTATAGCTGACTAAATGGAAACTAGTGAATGATAGTGTTTACAGAGGACTTGATATTTAACATATGAATGATTATAGCCTACTAAATGGAAACTAGTGAATGATAGTGTTTACAGAGGACTTGATATTTAACACATGAATGATTATAGCCGACTAAATGGAAACTAGTGAATGGTAGTGTTCACAGAGGACTTTATATTTAACACATGAATGATTATAGCCGACTAAATGTAAACTAGTGAATGGTAGTGTTTATAGGACTTTATATTTAATATATGCATGATTAAAGCCGACTAAATAGAAACTAGTGAATGAAAGTGTTCACAGAGGACTTGCTATTTAACATATGTAACTATTTTACTATATATATTTGTGCTATAATTGGACAAACATCTGACAAATCCGGGTTTGTTGGCTTGGCGCCCAGTCTATACATTTATCAAACTGTACATCCGTGCGGTCACAACGGGGTCTACACGGTTTCTCATTAAGTGGATGTAACACAATTACCGATAATGCATTAAGTCCAGCTTTTTCAGGTGCTGGTACAATTATTATATTAACTGCATATATATATAACATAAATATGTAAGTTGTTTGACGTTTACATCGTTATCGTTGTAAACAAGATTGTAATTGTATTCAACAGGGCTGCACCTTAGTATACATATATGTGGCTGTGACTGTGCACATGTGGCTTAGTATACATATATGTGGCTGTGACTGTGGACACGTGGCTTAGTATAACATATATGTGGCTGTGACTGTGGACACGTGGCTTAGTATACATATATGTGGCTGTGACTGTGGACACGTGGCTTAGTATACATATATGTGGCTGTCACTGTGGACACGTGGCTTAGTATACATATATGTGGCTGTGACTGTGCACATGTGGCTTAGTATACATATATGTGGCTGTGACTGTGTACATGTGGCTTATGGATATTTTGTTTCAGTGTAGCTCCTGATCAAACGGCACACTCATGTAGCCTGGCATCAATCTATATTAACTGTTAGAAGCATGGCGGGTGTTTCATTTGTGGAATAACGAACGCGGATGCACAGGCTGATCTGGATCTACCCTGGTCGCAAAATATATAAGCCCCATGTTTCCAGTTACAGCCATATATGTATCTTGTTGTAGATATGCCCGGATGTATATCTGAACGTGTATTAACATTGTATTATACTGTACTTCATTATGACAGTGGATTTGTGTCTATGTCAAACACCATGTTTCCATTTGAGTATCGCATAGTTGCATTCGATTATTAAATAAATATTAAAATAGTTTGTAAATGCGCCATATACAGACAAGCATATCGGCGTAAAATGACCTTAGCGGTTGAAAGGCTGTTTAAACCCCATTAAATAAATAAATTGTTTGGTTTTAAAGCACATGATAGAATATATAAACACTATCTATGGTTAAAAATTCAAACATATAGTGCAACCCATTTAAGCGCATATTTTCCGCAGTTCAAATAACATACTATTGTATTATTTTATTTATTTGCATAATATTTATTCGAATGGATAATTATCGAAGACACAACACTTATGTATATGTGATTAAGTACAAATGTGCGTTTAAATAAGTTACAACTCGTGTTTGACGGTGAAAATATGCGTTTAAATGGGTCGCCATTTATGTTTGATATATGGACGATATAGTTTTAAGCAATTGAATAATTATACCCACTTTTTAAAAAAAAAGGTGTGTATATCGTTTTCGCCACGGGTGTCCACCCGTCACGTTTCTTGTAAGAAGTAATTTTTGAAACCTTAATACTAGTAGTTTATATCTGGATACTTGATATTTGGAATGTAGCTTCCTTATGGTGTGTATATGCGGAAAGTGAATTTCCATTTTTGATTTTACCCTAGGTCATGGATTATCTCCCGTCCCCGTCCCCGTCCACGTCCACGTCCCCGTCCCCGTCCCCGTCCGCGCCCCCGCCCCCTATGGACTTAGCATTTCGCAATGTTGCCTTGTAAGAACTAAAATTGTTAAACCGTAATAGCTGGACACTTCCTATTTGGTATATCGTTTCTTTATCGGGTGCAGATGCGCGAAGTCAATTTCGATTTTTCATTTTGTCTCCAGGCCATGTATTATCTCCCCTGTTTGGACTTGGAATTTATATTTGTTTCTTGTTAGAAGTAAAACTTTATGTGGCTTCCTTATGATGTGCAGATGCGCAAAGTGATTTTCGATTTTTATTTCACCCCTGGGCCATGGATTCTCTCACCATCATATACGCAATTGTCCCTTAAAAGAAGTAAAGTTCAAACCGTAATTGCTGGAGACGTCATATTCAGTATGTGGCTTCCTTATGTGTGTAGATGCGCAAAGTGAATTTCTATTTTTGATATGCTTCCCGGCTCATGGATTGTCTCCCCGTTTCCGACTTTGAAGTTTTGAAAAGTGGGTATAGTGTGATGGCGCGCCATCGACTTTTCTCTCGTTTTATAATTATCAACGGCATAATCTACAGCGTGTATTGTTAAAATATAATGGTCCAATGTTCTGACAGGACAGGCTAAATTGACTTCAGCTTAAAATTGAACTTTCTCAACAACTAGAGCATAATTTATGTATTTATTTTGCATACACACTGATAGCCATATGATGAATATATTTTCCGAACAAAATACATGAGTATTGTATACATTTGCAGAGATTTCATTTTTATGTGAATAGGTGTGATTTTGAAAATCTCTTTTTCAGAGATTATTTTGCACCGCAAATCTGGAAGTTTGCCGTATAAATATTAAAAAGTGTTCACCGTAATTGTGCTTTACTTTATTGGAACATGTTACCATGATTAAGATCATAATTCGTACGACAAAAGAGAACTTTAGCATTGGAAAATAATCCCCAAAAGTGAGATTTTTCAAAATCACCATTTTTAACTGAAAATCAACTTTAATTGTCGTCCTGTTCTGGAGATATAGAGTTTTTATACATTTTAAGCCGACGTCTGTTTAGGCTGTCGAGTAAGAACATTGGCCCAGTATACATGTATTTAAATAATCTAATATACAAGCTATCATTATATACCAGCTGTATTTACGTTCCATATGTTTGATCATATAAGGAGCATTTACAAACTATTGTTAATATTTATTGAAAAATCTAATGCAGCTATGTGATATAATCAAATGAAAATATGTTGTTTGAACATAGACCCAACATCCACTTCCACACTGTATATATTACTGTTTGCTGGTGAGTATTCAACCTTTATCAATGATTTCCCCACCCATGGGGGTGCAAGCCGAGGAATTGTACGAATTAAATCCTTGACCGTCTTCTTCCCGCCTCACGGAATTACATTTCTGTCTAATTCTCGTGGGGCGTGAGTAGCGTTTTTCTGCCTAGCCCGACTGTCTAATATCTTCACCAGCTGACGTTTTGAATGTCTAATTACTAATGCTGCAGATTTATTTCTGTCTAATTTCCCACACCACCGCCACCACCGCCCCATGGGCAGGAAAAACATTGATTGGGGCATGAATGCAGAGATATCAGGAAAGGCTAGGAAACGCGTAGGAATTCAGAGGCTTGCCGAGGAATTCCTACCGTTTCCGAGCCGAGTCTGATAAACTTGATATCAACGGTAAGCCTACTGGTATTCTATTTAACAGGTAACGTTATTTACCACTCAATTAAGTCAATTATTGATAACCCAGTATGTTATCAGTCAGTACGTATTCGGCCAATACGAAGTCCGTTACCCGATACAATATATACATGTACATGCACATTATACTTTAGACATTATGTAGAAACCAGATGAAAATCTTATGTAAACACGTTTATGTTATATTTGTATTTGAATAAAAACTGTGTAGTCGTATTTTAGTCATAGTTTATTATTATATTCCTATACTACTTAGCATAAATCGTTGTTGTACTGCGGAAATAGAGGATCTTACATGAATGGTGATGTAATATGATACTTATTAACCGAGATTACTGATGTCATCAGAAACGAGGCTGTGCCGAGTGTACTACATATCGTATTAAATCAACACGAGTGTTAGATTATATTTATTGCATGATCACATGATCATAATTTGAAGCTGTACTGATTACCTAACATGTTTTCGGTAGCGGGCGTATTTGTATATTTATTACACTTGTGTATTGTGATTTTTAATACACCATCTTATTACAATATGAATGCCCGTTACAGTGTACTGAAATGACTAAAAACCTACTCATTAGTACGTGAAAACACTGCATCAATGAATTATTGATTTTCAACTGCCCCCGTCCCCCCCCCCCACCAACCCCCATTTTGTTTAAAAAGATTACCCATGAGATAACCTGAATTATCCGACTGTCACACCTGTTTCCTGACAAGATGTCACTAAGCTCTACTTAGATCTGTCGCATAAATGCATTTCTCGTCTATTTTGCGATTACTAGACGAAAATATTTTCACGAAACCTGCCGAAATTCTAAGGCTATATCCACAATAAAAAAACAAGATTGTTTTTAGATAATACGAAATTTTAGCAAAAATTGAAGAATGAGACTTCTTTTTAACTCGTGACCTCTATAATGATGTTTGCAAACAATGTAGATCTAGATGAACCGGCTCGCAACGATGGTTTACCATTCCAACACTACACACCCCTATCATAATGTTTACAAACAGTGTAGATCCAGATGAGCCGGCTCGTAACAATGGTTTACCATTTCAACACTACACACCCATATCATAATGTTTACAACAGTGTCTATCAAGATGAGCCGCTCGGAAACGATGGGTTTACCCATTCCAACACTGCATACATCTATCATAATGTTTGCGAACAGTATAGATCCAGGAGAGCCGGCTCGTAACGAGCGGTCTCATCAGGATCTGCATAAATGTTTGTATATTTCCTTATTTCCAAAAGCAATACCCCTTTCTGATACATGGAATAAAATACAAATAGCATGACCGTGTCCATTCCAGTTACTTAGGGGTGAAAGGGTTCAAGCCCAGGCCGGCTTCCGGCAATTTAAGTAAATTAGCGATGGGTAATTTAACGACCGGTATTCATCCTTACTGGAATCACGACCAGATACCTGGTTTGGCCCTCATGTACGTCTTTGGCATTCTTGTATGCGAGAGCTGAATTATATTAGTAATATGATTATTCGTAATCGTATTACTTTTAGGGGAAGGAGCCAAGTGACGTTGGTGTGGTATGGACCTGGCATCAGGTCAGGTTATTCTAATTTCACAACTGAATATGTATTGTTTTCGATGTAAATATAAAGAATAGTGCCGTGAATGGGAAAAATATCCGGCCAGGCTCAAGCATTTCTTTATTTCTCATCAGAAGTATATGTTGTGACCACTCATTTGAACCGTCTCGCCGAGACGGTTCAAATGAGTGGTCACAACATATACTTTGGTTCAGAAATAAGGAAAATAGATAGAGAATAGTAGGTTAGTGCCGTGAATGGGAAAACATATCTGGCAAGGCTCAGGAAACGGGATGGGCGAGGCTCTGCCGAGCACATCCCGTTTCCGTGAGCGCCAGATATTTTTCCCATTCACGGCACTAACCTACTATTCTATTTATCTCGTCAACACCTACAAATGGCTGTAAAATGCAAAAATAGTATTGACTGGATATCAAAAATGTTTCACGGCACCGTGTTTCACGGCACGTATGCACTGTGTGGACGGGATAAATTCCGTTCTGATTTTGGGAGTTTGCCCCCAGTGCAACAGTCTGAACACGGGGTCGAACCCGTTGGCCCGGCTTTAAATGACCTTAGTTGTTGATAGGCCGTTAAACACTAACAAACAAACCGGCTGGTCTGCGGCTACACTGGTCCAATAACCCATAACCCATATAAGCCCCATTCCTCCAGTCACATGCATTATTCTTGCAGCGTTCAAAATGATATGCGAGAAAACTGTGACTGTGACTGGAGAAATGTTGCTTATTGTCTTTGCGGTCAGTGTGGATCAGCATGTGCATCAGCACAGTCTGACCAGGATCTGCACTGTTCGCCATTCCATCAATGAAACGACGGACTACAGGAGTGCTAGTTGATCTGGAGCTACACTGGTCACAAAAACCCACCAACCTCATTTCTCCAGTCAAAGCCACAATTGATGAACAACAATGGCATCGTTACCACTATGCTAATTCCCTCACTGGCAGCCTTGATAATAACAGGTGAACATTGACCGTGACTGTTCAGACATGTGGTTAAGTGAGAAACAAAGCGGCATCCGAGACACACATTGTGGCCAAATATTATCAAAATCAATGACGTAGTGAAGAAGTTATTGAGACGAAAAATACGAGTTTGCCTTATAAACAAGGTGAAGACAAGTTACATGTATCAGTGACATTGAACTGAGGTTTTCAGACGTGGGGTGTATGTGAAGAAGCATATCCCTAGACACATAGTGTGGCCAAATGTGATTCGAATCGGTGAAGTGACTTACTTAAACGTTTCTCTCCTGTTATTCGGCTCTCCTACCGTGACAGTCATA